>BQNB010076653.1:0-31094 GCA_026074375.1 Tanacetum coccineum
GGTTTTGTTTTGTTTTGGCTTTGATTTTGTCTTTTTTGTGAATATCCGTTACTTGCACAGTAAATAACACAAAACAAGCATATATTTGGCATTTTATGTTCATTTTTGGTCATTTAAGCTCGTTTTATTGAGAAAAAGGTATGTGTATTTAAGCACATATCAGGAGACCAAACCGCTACCTAGCAAAATGTACCTATTCACTAAAAACACCTAAAAATCACCATTTTGAATATTTTTGCTTGATTTCTTTTGCACAACTAAGTACTAGAAGACTATAACTACCAGAAAAACCTAAACTTTAACATTACAAACATCAAAATCTAGGAAAAATGTAGAACGAGCCATAAACCTTCAAAAGTACAAATTTTGATCTAAACCAAACAACAAACGCACATACACACGATCTAATCATCCCATGAGCTCTGATACCAATTGTAGAATATTGGATATCATAACACAATGAGAGGATTTGGGTTGAGCCGATTTCTAGAGAGAGAAATACTAGAGAGAAAGTTCTAGTAAGAGAAAATAGAATGCTTGTATATTGAAAATGACTAACCAACTCTTCCATGGCATAGAAGAGGCTTATATAGTGAATATAAATCGGCCCTTAGGCCACGATATGGGCTTACACGTGTGGGTATAATACCCGACCCAATACCGTTTGGCATACGATTAACTATTAACTACGAGCTACGTTAAACTGTAAAATACATGGGGTGACTGAATCTTTTTCTTATATCTAACAAAATCAAAATACACAAATGAACAACAACAACAAAAATTATACCTTTAATCTGCGAACCACCAAATATGAAAGAAGCACTTATACCAAGATATCCGAAACGCCAAAACCATCAAACAACCACCATTCCTAACCACTGTGTGTATATTTTGAGAGAGAGAGAAATGCATAAAATCATAGATGAGTCACCCATGCTACCACCAAAGAAGAGTGTTGAGTACACTTTGATATATTGGTGTAAACACAACCGAACCATCAAGTAACAAAATGATCCAATTACAACCCATAAACAAAACCCAAAATGACACACTTAATGCAAAATGACCACATTAATGGCAAAATGACGCCGTACGCACGCCTAATGTATAATAGGTTAATTTGGACACTCTTTTTGGAAGCGTATTGGATTTTTATGAAGCTCATTATACATAAAATTATCTAAACCCGTTTTATCATAACTTATTAAATAATGCACAAAGAGTCGTATATTATAGTTTACAAGGCGTTCATACTCGTACGTTTCACTGGGCTTGTTTTTTTAGGAAAAATCAAACTTTGACTCGTGCGTTGCACAAAGACTGTGTCCTATTGGTTATTGTGTAATGTTTGTGTGAAGTGTTGAGTTGTAAGTCTGATGTCGTATTTAATTGATATGTGTTGTTACATGAATGAGTTTAGTCATTGTAATACAAAAGTTGTTAGTTGAGACAGAATGTTGTTACTACGCATGACTTATTCGTTTTTGTTGTATATGTTATATTAAAACCGATGTGAACGTTAGGTTCATAATAAACCATAAAACGGGTTATGTAACTACCTCTTAATTTATTTAGCTTTTTTTCTTTATCTTTTTAGTTTCTTGTTTATTTATTTTGATGGTTGAATTATTATTGTACTTTTGCTTATGTTTAAAACTTAACTTTTTTATTTGTTATTGTAATTTACAATTGGCTTCGAGCCAAAATTATGTACTTTTGTGAGGTTTTGAATTGGAGGTCAACATATAAGATTGCATAAATACTTTTTTATAAACCCTTAATTTTGGTGCACTTACGTGTATCACTTTACGCCACAAACAATGCATTGATAAAATGTAAATGTCATAAATCTGGAAGTTGTAATCTAATGAAGACTTAAACTCTGCATATACAAAAGCGTATATCAGGTATGGACATTCCTCAAGAGCTAGTTTCCACTTCTCACTGAGCAATATTCCTCTTCGACATATGTATAGCAACTCATAGCTTTAAGAGAAACCATTTAACAGAATGTTATATATTATATATATACTATATAATCATAACATTTAGCAAACTATGACGTATCACCTACTTTATTGGAACCATTTATCCTAGTAAATTATCTGTCACTCATATCTCTTGTATAATATATAATCACCTACTTTATATGGCATATCACCTACTTTTTATGGCATATCACCTACTTTAAGAGAAATCATTTATCCTAGAAAATTATGTGACAAAAAGAACAGTTACAAACCAAAAGATATGCCAGCAGGACTTTAAAATGATTGTGTGATTTAAAATATTCACAATCAGATACAATTGACGCAATGATAGACAAATAATCTCAAAACTTATCTCAAATGCTAAAAAGTTAATTGCATGTTCTACAACTTGTAGTTTGCCTTGGATATGGATTTCAACTTGAGTCTCTTGCTGTTGCTTTTTTTGAGAAGTACCACGACGCCGAAAGATGGACATGCTAAGAAATGATTAAACATGAAAGAGATAACCACAAAGGAAATGTGGGATATTAGTTCGGGTGTATTAGTACACAAAAGTTGTTCGTAAAATTTATGGGATAAAAGGATTTCAGTCACCTCAATACCTTTTGTTTCTATCCAATGACACCCGTTTATAGCCCAAAACGAACAAAAAACATTTCCAGAATTCGATGAACCCTCAACCACCAAACAAATCGAATACATCTGATTCTCCATAACATTCCTAAACCACCCCTTCTCTAGATCCATTAAACTCGAATCAATCATTCACAACACGTCTTCACTACTCAAAAACTTACTCCCGCTTTAAACCTATCCAAATACCGAAACTAACGCGTCATACCATAACTCACTTCCACTTCCGTCCTTTGTTACATTTTTGTAGAACTCGTAGCATCGTCATTCGGATTTCGACGTATTAATTTCCTCCTTGGAAGAACATAATAGTGTCAAAGAGTTTAGGTAGCCATGTAGCCATTTGTTTCCTCCATTTTGCTTGCGAAAGTGCTAGTTACTTTTCCTCTAACGTCGTGTGTTCTTTTTCTTTAATCTGCAAGGAAACATAGTAGGTTGAGATATAATAATTTTCTACTAACTTGTATGTCCCACCCATTATGCCACATCTACCATTAATCAATAAAAAATCAGCAAACCCATTTGCACACATCATACCATAAAAATAGTTTAAACTTAAGTATAAAATCTTGATACAATTTAATTAAACCCTAAAAAACCAATTTTAGAAAAAAGAACAGTAAAATAAATAAAGTGAAATTTTTACAACTTTGTAAAACCCTAAAATGATTCTCTAAAAAACTGTGAAACTGAAAGCACCAAGCTTTGTCCGATTCCTAATTTTGGAACGTAAAATCTATTCTGATTATATTTTTCTTTTAAAAGACAAAGAAAGTTCTTAAGCTGATACGACTCAAAATGAAACTCACAGTAAAGCCTTGCCATGGAAGCTTTCTCCTGAGAAGAAATATTAGTGTATACACCAAAGAATCAATATTGTCCCTTGTGCTTCCCGTCCTCCCAAAATGGGCATGTACACTTGCATAACACATTGTTCCCGTGTCAAAGGAAAGCACGGCATATTATAAACAGAACTAAACCACAAAACAAAATAATGACATTTACAACAATATATATCGCTTGGGGACATGAGGCTAATTAGCATGAATTTTGAATTCGTTTCGTGCAGAATTATATAACCAATTTATGCAGATTTTTATATAGGTTGAAAACCGACTTAAAAGGGCCTGATTCGACATGATGTGGTTGGTTGGGGCTATGCAGTGGTGAAAGTAACCTGATGAATTGTAGGGAGATAAAACACCAGTCTTGTGATTTACACACATCATAACTAGATAACTCCGTCATTCTTTCATATTCTTCTAAATATTGATTAGACTTTAAATCCATTGTTGGTGTAATTGTTGTTGTAACAGACGGGTCTGTTGATCATCCTTAGCATTCATTGTTGGTATAATTAGTGTTGTAACTTACGGGTCACCCATACATAACTACAGAACTTTACTTATGGAATGGCTTGGTTTTACATCATAAAGACTGAACATTAGTTATAGAGGACTGAATCTTATATTGTATAAGAACAAATAGGTCTATTAATCATCCTTAGCATTCATTGTTGGTGTAATTGGTATTGTAACTTACAGGTTACCCATACACAACTACAGAACTTTACTTATATAATGGCTTGGTTTTACATCATAAAGACTGAACATTAATTATAGAGGACTGAATCATATATTATATAAGATGATCATTTTAAATTCACTAACTAAATTTGCCCAGAAGATATATATTATACTAATTAACAATAACTAATTAAATAATAAGACGTCTAATACTTAAACCTCTTTTTAGATGTAGTCAACGAAGGATTAGGCGGTCGTGCGTTGCTGCAGAGCATAATACCTGTAAATTTTTGTTTGGCGATTATGTATGAACATTATGCACGATTAAACTCAAACAACAAAATAGGATGCAAAATTAGTATCAAATCCTCTTATTATGTTCTTCATGCATACAATTTAAGCTAAAAAGAAACAATATATGAAACTAACTCGAGTCCTCGAATCTTCTGCCAAGATGAAACTAACAAACACCAAAAATAATGTTTTTATTGCGTATAAATGATTATAGCGCGAGATCGATTTCATCACATCTCTAAATACTACTACAATGAACAAAACATACCATTCCCCATATATGGATCCCAGCTTTTAATACCATGATCTTTGTTGCATTTTCCAACCCATGAGTTATATCACATCTCAGGAGCAACAAATACATATCTAAAAACAATCACACATCTACACCCTATATTTTCCCCTACCAGTCATTGGTATATTACTTGTCTAAGCCAAAAGTATGTCTTCTAGCTAAACTTTGTAACCTAAATCATCCTTCAAGCATCATTCAGAATAATCAATTTGATTTCTTTCCCTCTCCTTATTTCAAAATTAGCACATTCTGCACACATTAACTCGATAGCCTAAAAATGAAAAACAACAATATATTAATAATAGGATCAAGAATACTAATACATATTTCTAAATGCAAGACAATTATTAGACAAGTTAGATTAACAAAAACAATGTATCAAGTATTCATAAAACTGCAATATCATAGATTAATGGCCGATAATGTGAAGTATTACCATTACGAATAAAAACCGTAGCTTGTTATCACTGACATGTGCGACAAATTTTTTTGTATTAACTGTGCAATGCATTTCCACAACAATAACATGAATGGAAAGCTGAAACATGAACCAACATATAAGAATATATCACTGGTGCGATTTGGGACTCCAAAGACAATAAAAAAGTTTTATGATTCAACAGGCACTCAATCAAATATAAAAAAATAAAGTAAGCATGCAAGAAAAAAATACCTTTGAAAAAGAATGATGAAATAAATTATTACATGCATATCAAAAAGGCGGATAATGTTGTTAAAGGGCAATTCCCTCAATGGACTCAAAAGTGGGCTCTGATAGAGGATGTGATGGTCTAAGAGTTAAAGCTTCCAAATTTGGTGGAGGTGTAGCTTGTGGTGAGCAGTTTTTTGCTTGACTTTGGTGGAGGATGAGGCAAATTTTTGTGATGCTAAATATAGCTACCTACAATAAAAGAACATGCGCGGCATCCATCCACCTCTTGCTGTAAAACAACTTGTTCAAAATATCAAACTTAAAAATCTGGTAGAAACAACTTCAGTTAATACCAAGAGCTATCATGAATTCATCATCGCATATTAAACCAATAATACAAATCGGCATTTATAGGTCTTTTATAAAATATGGCAGTATTAGTAGGTGGGGTAGATTGGAAAACAAACCAAGTCTATGATGTACAATCCGCATCTTTGTTGAAAACAGTAGAATGTTGACATAACTTCTTTTTTCAATTGTTGAACGCAAGAATTTAAATGATGCACTCATATAGAATTGTACCTAAGACATAGTCCAATCTATATTTAGATCATACATGATAGGTGAAATGGTTGTATTAACATTGGGGCAAGGAGATTGGTAGAAATCAATACAAAGGTTTTCTATTAAGCATGTATAGAAATACTTTGCAACATAAAATTGCATACTGCAGTGTTGTCATGAAAAATTTCTTTTTGCAAACATAACATAAAACATTTATATCGATTTCTCCCCCCGTCTTCACTCCAACATTATCACGTTTACTTAACATACCTTGAATGAACTAAATATACAAATGGAGAATGCCTCAAAAGTTAGATATAGAATCTTTGTGCATTGGCTCATATATTATATTGGCTACAGATTTTGCAAAACATAAATCATAAAGCACTACATAACGAAATCATCATTTCCATTCAATTATCATCTAAATTACATACATGAAAAAGGTGTACAAAATATATAGAAAACTATTTTGATTTTAGCTAAAAGACGCATAAAAAGGGTAAAAAGAGGAAATAAATATCTTACCTCGTTGAATTACACATCTTTCATTTCATAATTGCCTTGTGAATCACACGTACGCACAAAATAAACTGCTATGACTACAAAATACACACAACATACAAAACCAACATCCTTGACCACACATGAGACATTAAAAGAACCGAATTAATCTCTGTTGAAACCAATAATCACTTCACTTCCGTGATAACCATACAAGAAATAAGCTATGAGATGAGAAGAAAATTAGATGAAGAAGATGAAAAGAAAACAGAGAGAAATAAGAATAGAAAGGGTGTTTGGATTGCAACAAATGAGTGTGTGAAAACAAATGAGACAACCAACCCCTCTCCAATATGGAGAGGGGGTATTTATACTACCTAGTTATGCTTAGATGCCTAGGGTTTCCTTAGGTGGACCGAGCTCGGGTTTTGGTTGGGCTTTATGCTCGTAACGCGTACAATATTAGATTACTGAGCGAGTCCAGTTCCCTTTCTAGCCTATTACAACGTACATTTAATAATGACCAAGACCATTTAAACGAATGGTCGAGATTCCTTATTCGACTCAATATTTTGAGGCTAACAATCTCCCCCGAAGCGAGGTCATTAAACCTTTTGAACTTTGAGCTCTTTGAGATTGTGTTAACGTTATGCTCTTGAGTCTTGGTCTTTATTTTTGTTGTAGACTTGTTCCTTCATGTTGTGTGATCTTTGATCTTGAGCCTTTATCATTGTCTTTTGACTTCGTCTTTAATCTCGAGATCTTTAAATCTTTATCCTTGAGATCTTTATCGTCTTTACCATCTTACGATCTTGTGTCTTGACCAACATGCTCATACTTTGCATCATTTTGAAAGCTTGCTAACAATCTCCCTTGACAATCTTTGTCTTGATAATCTTGATATCTTTAAGGAAGATCTTGAATATCAGAGTTGCGAAAGTCTTTAGTAACATGTAGTTGAGCTTTCATCGTGTCTTTATATTTGTCGATCGAGCATGCGCATGCGGTAATGAATTCGACTCTGCTGAAATGTGGTAGTTACGTCATCGACTAATCCTGCATGTTTAGGGTAGTGATAATCAACAGATATGGACGAATATGTCTTTGTCATTCGTCGATTTTAGGTTGCGATAACCACAAGTTCCTCGTTTTATAGTATAAATAATGTACATGTGATCAGGTAGATTAAAAGAACCTCCTTGACAAGGTTTCCAGATCAAAGTGTTAGATCCTCTAACACAGATGTATTAGATTCACCGTACTTGCTTGTTCCCATTACCGGAATGTCTCAAAGCAAACGGTACGATAAGAGTGAATCAGTTAATTACTATCTTACTGACTGAGTCGTCAATTCATTTACTAGACCAAAATTGATATCCAGTTATCACAAGTTTGATTCATATAAAATCTCGCAAGTCACCTACCGCAGTGCTGTTTGATGTTGACACTGGAAGGATTTCCATTCGTCACTGTGGAATACTAAAGAGTATCACTCTAAATGTTCTGGCAAAATCTCAAGGATAGTAAGTAAGACTCTTTGTTATCACTTGTGTTCTAAATGTTAAACAATAAGTGTTTATCATAAAATGTGTCCTAATGAGATTTATAGATTGATATCTTTGGCTCTAGACTCGATTTGTGCACTTTGGTTTTAGTGATCGGAGGCTCGAGCTGACTGCCACCTTTTTTAGTATCAACAATCTTGAAGTGAGATGTCAATAGATAACGTGTGTATCTTTGTAACAAATGAGACAAGTATCTTTTAGGAAAAACTTGAATGGCTGAGAAGGGTTGTGCATTGCATCATTGGGTCCATGATGACTTTCTTCAAGTCCAGACATCATCTTTGTGATTCTGATAGATTATGTATTGACCTAGTTTCTGCCAAATTTTTGTGGATAGCTTCTTTCTTTTCACTCTTTATCTATACATTTCTTTTTCATTCTTCAATCTCTTCAATGTTTACTAAGACGTCATTACTAACACCTTGTTGTGATTGTTTCAGTGTTAGCTCATGCCTTAGTCAACATTTTTCCCTTATTCTCATTCATCTCCAATCATACATAAGGACTGCTATCTCTAACTATGGAGTTTCCTTGGGTAGATCTATCCGGTTTTGGTTGGACATAGGACTAATACCTAACCTAACCACCTTATGACTTCAGAATCATCATAAATTCATAGGTTGTTGGGTATTTGATCGTAACCATAAAACCATTGAAAATCAATCAAAGTGTTTGATAGAATATCAAAACGTTTGACCCCTTCGAAAGTTTCATCTTTTGGAAAACTCCCCCTATATACGTGCATCGATAAACGATAGTGTTTCGCACATGTGGGTGGAAATGAAAAGCACTCTGAGTCTTAGATCATTTGTTTTTACCATACAACTTTAGGCATTTATTTTTCTTGATCACATTTTAATCACATTTCTCTCCTTATTGTAAATACTAAGTCACTTAGTTTTTGAAATACCAAGTGATTAAAATTTATCTTGAAAAATTTAAGAGAAAAGAAATGTTTCAGCATAAATTATGTGGAACATTTTGCTTTTTGCTCCCACTCAACAATATATGTGTGTCTCCATATAGAAAATATGACATGTTTGTGAAAATGATAAGACACCACAAGTATGTTGAGTTATGGAGTGAGGATGCCTTGATATAACACACGTAGTATAAGTACTAGTATGCTAAACCGTTCATCAGTGGACGTAATCCGAAGATAAACGCAAGAGTATTCAAGAATACTCCGTGCATAGTGGTGCTTGAAGAAATGAGCACATAATTTTGAAATGACATTGATAAGGTCTTGAAAAAATTGTGCTCAGTCTCCACGTGAGTTTGACACTGAATTACTACTTTTAAATCTACTAAATGTTTTTTATACATAAAATTTGACTTTTATGAGATGTATCCAACAACATTAAAAAGGCTTTTGGTTTTGAAATGTTCCCCCTCAAAAATTGATCCAGATATAAAAAATGATTCGACTTTTGAAAGTATCATAAGAAAGGAGTGTTGAACACACAATTTTGAAAGATTTTGAAAAACTTTTTGAGAAATTCTTGAAGAATTATGTTCAACTGTTTTGAAAACCAATGTTTCTTGAGCTCTAAAGACTTTGATTGTCTTTGAATTAACATTTTCTGTCAGCTCAAGTCCGAGAAGTTGTTATCTTCTCGTTGTGAGGATAAATGTACATGAGTACACACTTTCCTTCATTTGAAGAACGAGTCCTACGTTGATATTTACTTAGAAGTCGTGTGCCCCGAGCAAGAATTTTTTTGAAAAAATACTCAGGACGGAGAAGATTTCTCTTCTTTTTAAGATAAAGCGCACTGAAACGTACACTTTTCTTTTCTTTAAAACTGAGTTGTGCATTGTTATGTACACAAGTCATATTGATGAGCAAAATTTTAAAAGATTTTGAAAGTCTTTTGAATAAATTTTGCTCATAAACAAGAAGATTTCTCTTCTTTTCTTAAGATAAGTGCACTGACACGTACACTATTCTTTGACATTTTAGACCGGGTTGCAATTTGATTTGATTACAAGCCATCCAAAAAATTTAAAGACATGTTTTGAAAGCATTTAAACTCTTGCTCGAACTTCATTTACACACCCGGGTCAATATTAATCGACATTTCTAGGCACGTAAATGTTATCGATTACAAAAGACATATCGAGAAGATTCTTTTTGGTATTTTATTCATTTTTTAATTTTGTATTTGGTTTTTGGAAAATCTCTATTTTGTAATTTCTTTTTGAAGGTTTTTTTATTTTTTTATTTTGTTTTTCGTGAAGATTTTCTGAAATAATCAAAAATTGAAGTTTGAACAAGTGTAGAAGATGGTATAATATGTACATTCGTTGAACCCTTAAAAGAAATGGGTTTAGAAGCCATTAAAGTACATGCACTCAAAGAAGAAGAATTCGCACAAATGATAGTGTTGGGAGTACATGTTTCCTTTCCTAACGGTAACGCACTATCATTCGTGTTGATGCAAGTTTCAACAGTCTTCCTAGTAAGAATCTACCTAAGACCAACATAAGTAAAGATTCTACCCGTTGATTTCCATGTAAGACCAGATCTAGGAGCCGTTGTTTTCATGTATACAACGGAAGTCTTATTTGGAGAAAACCTTTGTCATATGGGGATCTATCTGCCATGTTTCTTAGAATCGCTTTTCTTTTCTACAGGTATATATCTATTTGTTGTCTTATGGGATTTTGCATCCTTTTTCTATGCAGAGGCACGAGAATTCATCTTAGAGAGGTATTTCAGAAGGCACGCGTCATGATTGGCAGTGTAAATGCACTTTTTGCATGTATGACATGTCAAGTCTTTGGACTTCAAGAAACACTTTTGAGTCCTAGGTTTTATTGCTATGTTCACATCTTTATTTGTTACCCGACTACTCATGGATGGTGGCAAATTCCTAGTTTGTTGATTGTAGTTCCTAGGTTTTTGTTTGCTACCACTAGCGGTGTTTGGTAATCTAGCAGGAGTAATCACACTAGATTTTGAATTCAAAGCTTTGTCTTTCTGAAGTTATGCCTTTTTCTTAGCTTCCTTTAGGTAGTAGTTACGAACCATGTCATTTGAGCCTACAGATTCCTTTGGTGACTAAAATGACACATGCTTTGGGCTATTCCTAGAAGGGCTAGGTACATTCACATGATAGGGCTTAGCAAAAATAAATTGTCTTACTTGAGGCCAAGAATGTGGAGTGACTGGTTTTGTCAAATCATTTGTCACACCAACTTAGGAGGCAAACCATGTTTTTGAAAATGAAGATCGTTCATATTTAAACGCAGTCGGTTGTCTTACAACTGGTTGATTTCTGATTGGTTGCAAAGGCGGTTTCCCTAAGATTAATGGTTTTCCAAAATTAGTATCCACACCCTTACCTTTTATTTTGTTCCAACTTTCACGCATTTCAGCGTTTGCAATTGTCTTTTCTTGTAATTGAGCTTTCAGGTCACTTATGATAATGTTCTTGTCTTGAAGCTGAGCCTTCAATTCGTTTATCTTAAAAAATTCAGGAAATTCAAGAGCATCCTGATTTTTGCATGGTATGTTATTTTGAAAAACTTTGTTTTTGTGTTGTAAAGACAGTTCGAGAGAAATGCAATGCCGTTCTAATTCAGCAAACTTCTTTGATAATTCATAAATGATTTGTTTTCAGCATTTTCATTTCGTTTTGAAAGCTCACTTGCAAGACATTCACATTCTTCTATTTTCTCAAGATACAAGCATTGCAATTCAGTTTGTTCATCAATATCAGCGAAAGAATGAAGAATAGAACATATGATGTCTTTCGAAACACATTCTTGCAAGAGTATATCATATTCTTTTAAAAACTCATTTTTATCTGTTTGAAGTTCATCAACTTCTTTTTCAAGAGATTGAACATACTTCAAATCTGCAAACATTTCCGTCTTAAATTGTGTTTCAAAAAGTAATGCTCTTGACTTTGTGTCTTGAGTCAGAGGCATTAACATGTCTTTAACAAGCAATTTGACATCGTGAGTAATTGGATTTTGCCATTCGTTTTTAACACGTTCTCTCTAATTTATGTCAATAACAGATCGGATATTTACAATGTTTATCATGAGACAATCAAATGTTTGCTTACTTTTGCTTATTGAAGCTTTTGTAGGCAAATATTCAATTCGTCTAATCAAATTAGTTGTTTGTTTCTGAAAAGATTTTCTGAAAATGTTTCTTCTTATTTCATTAGCAAAAAACAACTGCTCACGAGACTTTTCAGTTTGAGGTGTAAAAAGTTCGTAAAGATTGTTTTGCTTCATGTAATCATATGGTTTAACCTTATCTTTACATACTTTTGATCTACTCTCTTCTGCAAGGCGAAGTGTTTCTTCATATTTGGGAGCAAATAAATTTGCAAGATCATTCTTATCATATTTGATATTGTAAAGATATGGTTTCTCCTTTTGAGCTTGCTTGAGGTACAAAGGATTTGCAAAACTACTTTTGCCCAAACCAGTATAATACGAACTCGGTTTAGGAGTCAGCATATGCATGGTTTGAATGGATTGATTGGTTTTATAAACAACATTGTTTAAAAACTTGATTTGATTTTACAAAACAATCAATTTGTCAATGTCTTTGTTTTCACGTTCTTTGAAATCCTTTTTCATTTGTTCTTTTTCCTTTAAAATTTGAGAAATCCTACTTTCATGTGCTGAGATCTTAGTTAAAAGCTTGGCATTTTCTTCTTTAACACAAAAAGTTGTATATGATTGAGTTTTTGAAGATTCATGATGTAGTCGTTTAGATTCTTCTAATAAACCAAGAGCTCTTGCACATTCAAGTTTAGCTTTCTCTTTGTCTTTGTGATTCGTATGGAAAATTTTGTACTTCTCAAGCTTACTTTTGGAATAAGTCAAATTTTGTTTGCTTATTTCAAGATCTTGTTTGGTTTTCTCAAGATCTTGTTGATTTTGTTTTCTTTTGTTAAGCTCTTGAGTGATCGACGTGGTTGCTTTCTTTAATTGCTTTTGTATCGTTTTGTTCTCATCAACATCTAGTTTTAAATTAACAATTAAAGAGTCAATCAACACACGTTCATCCTCGGGTTTTTCAGCATTCTGGTCAGCCTCGATTTCATTATTGCACATATCTAATGAATCAGGTGTGGTATTGCTATCAACCTTTTCCATCAAAGATGTGTCATTCATGTTTTCAGGGTACTCAGTATATTGAGTTTCAACAACAAACACATTATTGTCAACAATATATGGTACCTCGGCCATTGGCTCTGTATCATAGGAAGGTATGATATCTGTGTCATCCCCATAATTTGCTTATTTCACAACATTTATTCCATGCCCGACTGTTTTCCTTTCTAGAGCTGATGCTTTCTGATGTGTCGTTGTGTAGGTTTTAATTATGTATCAAGTTTTACTATTTATTTTATGCCGACTATACCTAAAAACAACACTTTAACGGGCAGTGTACCCGGTCAAGATGTAGCTTCGTTGGTAAGTAGGGTGTTATTCACTAAGAGCGAGAGCATTAATATCTAATTTATGAGTATTTTAATTATCTAAGTTAAACCTAAAACTAATGCAAAAGGGGGGTTTCAGCCTGAGAGACTGGCACAAGTTTGGGTTATCTAAACTAAGGTTTTGATGACAATTAATACACACAAGTTGATAGACAAAAGATAAAGAAGCGGTCAAGCCTTATGTAAGGAAAACAATATTAACCATGTTTAATTAAATAGAACGATGGTTTGTTTATTTAGTGCAATGAATGACTTATCTTGAGGGTTATATCATTCCTAGACTTAGGCGGTACTTCTTCCTAAGACCTAGACACGTTGAATCTTGTCACAATTAAACGCATCCGCATAAAGTATTTTATTTGTTTATTATAATCTATCTTAGGAGATTACTAATGATCTTATTAAACCCTAGCCCATTGGGACTTTACTAACTTACTTGCAAATATAGAGAGCTATCCCAGACTCTTAGCCTACGCCCAAACAACACCGAAGTTGCAGCGCATTAAATATGTAGGACTAGACCCAGTTGAATGATAGGTCGCATAATTAAGCACGTAAACGAGTATAAATTGATAAACATAATCAACAAGCAACGATGAATTAAGCATTTGAGATAAAGAAACCAAACATTATATTACCATAAACATGGCTAATACCTAGAGGTATTAGCCGATAGTCATTGTAACAATACCCGAATTCATAGATGAACGATTAAAGTAACGAAAGATTATGCTAACCGAACGCGTATATAGAGTGTAAATGATTACAAGTGTTTTCCCATCGATTGGAGCACTTTGCAGGACCTTTTTGGCTTTTTAGATCTTCTGGAAATCAAACTTGGTGGCTAAAAGCATATCTAAAATCGTATTTAGGCTTTGGTATTTATAGACTCTGAAAATTGGTCGATACGGCGTATTAGAACTCAATACGGCGTATCGAGGTTGCTTGGCGTGGGCTCCAAGAATAAAATATTCCAGAATTTTCTTGAGCTGGTATGGATACGGCGTATCTGACTTCCTTGATACGGCGTGTCGGACCTCCTCGATACGGCGTATCAGACTTATTGGGTACGGCGTATTAAGCTCATCCGGTACGGTGTATTGGGGTCCTCGGGTATGGCGTATTGGGCTACTCAGGTACGGTGATTTGTACATTTTGGGTATGGCGTATCGAGCTTCTTGGGTACGGAGTATGGGCTGAATGTGTGCTTTTCTTGATATTTGACCAAAGTATAATATATGACGTATATACTGATATGGATATGGCGTATTCTTCAAAGTCAGGCAATGGTATTTTGATTCGTCAAAGTCTTGGACACGTCGTATAGGTCTAGAATATTACGGCGTATTTGCTGTCAGACCAGTAGACTTTCTCGAACTCTTCATTTATGCTCCAAAATGCGTGCCTTTTAGCATAACTTCACCAAGTACTCCATAATTACTGCAATTCTCAAATACAAACAATTAAGTAACAATTCTTTGCAATTATTATACAAAATGGGTAATATACATGGGATAAATGATGCTATAAAAGTGACGTTATTTGATGTCATCAAATATCCCCCCATTTGAATCCTACTTGTCCTCACGTAGCCTTTAGAAGTTTACAAAAATGCATCCCTAAGGATATTTTCTGTTAAAGCATTTATTTGATCTATTACAAGTACACAACCAAACACCTCACGAAATAGGAAGATGAAAACACTCAAATCACTCAACTAATCTATGTGGTAACATGTAACTAATTCGCTCAATTGCTCGGCCCCATACTTGTCCTACACGGTAGCCTTTAGAAGCCTCTTCTTTAGAAGTTTACAAAATGCTTCCCTAAGGGAATATTTTTCTGTTAAAGCATGTTTTTGATCTCATTACAAATACACAACTCCAACACCTCTACAAAACTTGGGAGGAAGAGATGAAAACATCAAATTCACTCAAACTAATCTATGTGGTAACATGTAACTTTATTCGCTCAATTGCTCTAGGCCTTCGAAGAGTAGTTTTCTATATAAGCTTGGCAATGATTACACGTCTCCACCTCCACTAAAGCCAAAGGAGTAACATTAGTTTATAAAGGTTAAATAAGGGTTTTTTTGTTCATGTAAAGGCTTACGGTTTTGATCATTATTTAATCTTTCACCAGAAGTACAACCCCAACAAGGCAGCTGAAGCTACATACATGCGTAGTAAACGACCGGAAGAATAGGAATGTGTGTTCGATCACATTCCACATCTCGAATTTATCCAACGTTTAGATGAAGAATGATACTAGGTTAGGAACCTTCTAACTCTTTCACCTAAAAGTCGTTTAAACCAACAAGGCATGCTGGACATGATACATGGCCGTACGTAACGACAAAATAGACCATGCGACGCTCGTCATCACATCTCATTTCGCGTGTTGTTAAAACCATGGATAATCATAAGGTGAGAGGGAAATTGAGAGGGAAGTCGTAAATGTTGTTAAATAAAAAATCAAGAAGAAGAAACAAATAGATTAAGACTAAGATACAAGTTGCTAGACACTTTTTCCCGACCGTTACCATGATAAAGACACGACTATTTACAACATCTTGATCATAGATCAAAAACAACAACCTAAGTTAACGTTCCCGTAACGGTCAACTTCCCAACCATCCCATACTTTACATACTCTACAAGGCAAGTGGCGATATCTTCCACTTTATACAATACTCTACATCGTTGATTTTTCAGACGTGTCAATGAATAATCGATCCTTCGTGTAATTTCTTCGGTAATGCTGAAACGATTATCTTCAAACTTTCCTTCTCTTTTTTTGTTGCGATTTTTCTAATTTTTTTTACATATAACTATATACGAAACTCGGAGTAGTTTCACCATCTTCACGATCATAATAATTCCGGATAATTCCTTCGATAGTTCTTCGTTCTTCAGATACACCAATAATTATGATGGTAGTAAAATCACATGATTTTTGACTATAATATACATTCCCATTTGCAATGTGCAAATTTCCAACCGCACCAAAGATAGAAAATGACACAAGACTCGGGAAATATAAACTTTACACTCTAAGCAACTAGCGACTGTAAAATAAACTTAATCTAACAGGGTAGGTTAAGGTGTAAGGGTGTAACGAAACAAATAGTTGGTGTAATTCCTAAAGGATTGGCTCTACGGGTTGTTCTAGTGGATCTTCACTCTAAATATGAGAGTGGAAAAGGGTTTAAACTGGAGGCTAACTAACCGTTGTAGTTAGTTAATAAGCAACATGTAAAGGCGATTTGGGTGTAATCCTAAAATTTACCAATTTAAACAAGTTACTCCAATTAAATCCATAATACTCATTATTGTGGTCTCGAATAGATATACCAAGCCAAGTTCTAAAGTCTACAACATCACCGGCACACTCATATTTTGTGGAATTTGGGTAAACATTTGGAAACGGTAGGTTAAATCCTCACAATATCTAACAAGGGTTATTGTGTGCGGGTTATGTAACAAGTAATTTCACAAAAGTATGCTTGAAAAAAAATTGAGCATAATTTAAGCATTTTAATGTGAAATTTAGGAAAGTAAACATTCTAATTCCATCCCCCACTTGAATTATACAACGTCCTCGTTGTATATATAAAACATTAAATACGAGAATTTAAAAAGAATTAGAATGAGAAAATCCCTTGATATTTGCTCGGTAGATTCTCCAATTTGCGTTTATGAGCAAGAATGTGTGTGCGAAAGCGGGTCTGAATCCTTGCACGAACATCACACACAAAATTCCAAAAAATATGCAGTCTACCAAATCTTTTCGTTCAGAAGGTTCCTGTATTAAGCATAAGAAAACAAGTGCAATTTCTTTCTCCGTGTATTCGCTGGTTAGACTCGAAATAAAATCCTAAAAACCGTATAGGAAGTCGATACGCCATATCCATACCCCAAGATACGTTGTATGGATACCTATATCGAATACGCTGTATTCGTTTAACAAATACGCCGTATAGACTGTGCTGAAAATAAAGACTGGATAACGTCTAGAAGGCTAATATGCCGTATCCATGGGGTTTGGATACGCCGTATATACAATCTTGGAAGACAAACTCGATAAAAATTAAAAATACATTCCGGGTTATCTCTCGGCAAGCACTTTTGTTTACAGAAAAGTCTTTAAGTTAGACTTGCCCCAATTTAATCCCATCCTTATAAAACAATTTGGGGTCGAACGGGATGCCAAATGGCACATACAAATTCTTGATTAGGAAAATGAATGACATCCCTTTGTTAAGATGATTCCAAGTCATGATATTGAAATTTAGTCCCTTGATAAAAGTTTCAGTTTTGAAAAATGTATTAGATGTATCATGACTTGTTTCCAAAAGATTATTTGACCCATGTGCATAGGCACCAACATCGGTATTTATTACATCAACCCCCGAAGAGTGTTCAATATCGACTTTATCATCATCATTGTCCTTATCCGATTTTGAATCATTGGGATAAATTACGTTAAAAGGAAATATATCATTAAAGTTCAAAATGTTTTGTTCCTCTTCATCACATTTGGACGATGATGTTTCATCTTTCCAATTAAATTCATCGATATGTTGAGGGATAAAAATTGGTTCAGTTAATAAATCTGATTTAGAGCATCATTGTAAATAATGGCAAAAAATTCATTCTCAAAATCTTTAAAGAAGTCTAAATCATCAAAACAACTGACTGTAGGCTCGGGTGACGGAAATGAAGGCATATTGACTTTTTCATTATCATTTTCCGAATCCGTTTTCAAATCATTGATATAAATTATTTTATAAGAGAACGAGTTTTTGTCAAAAATTACCGTGTAATCTTCATCATCAGATTCGTCAAATGAAACTCTAAAGTCAATTTCATTGAGTGTTACTTCAGATGTTAACGAGTCGTTAAAAACTATAGCCGGGAATTCATTTTCAACAGATCTGAGGTCGTGAACGTCTTCATCATACCAGATCTTACCATACATAGCAGTGTCCTAGTTATACACCTTATCACGCCTACGAGCTTTTTCTTCCTCAAGCCTGATATACTCCTCCATAGTTATGTTGGGGTCGTGCATTTTAACCTATAATAAAATAGCTAGGAAAGAAAATTGTCAAATAGCTTAATAATGATAGAGTCGAATACACTGTATTGGTTGAAAAAAATTTATACGCCGTATCCAATAAATTGAATACGCCGTATTGAGTATTCGACTCAGAAAGTTACAATGAATTGTAATAATTCATAAAACACACAAACACATAATTTGCAAAAATATACAATGCAGAAAATTAAACACACAAATATGCAAAGTAATCTAAGCTACACTAAACTAAAAATACTAACAAAATAAGAATTAAACAACTTTACTCCCTGGCAACGACGCCAAAAACTTGATGTGTCGTTGTGAGTATGTAATTTATGTATCAAGTTTTACTATTTATTTTATGCCGACTATACCTAAAAATAACACTTTAACGGGCAGTGTACCCGGTCAGATGTATCTTCGTTGGTAAGTAGGGTGTCGATCACTAAGAGAGAGAGAGAGAGAGAGAGAGCGTTAATATCTAATCTATCAGTATTTTAGTTATCTAAGTTAAACCTAAAACTAACAATTTTGGGTATCTAACCTAATGTTTTGATGACAATTAACACCCACAAGTTGATAGACAAAAGATAAAGAAGCGGTCAAGCCTTATGTAAGGAAAACAATATTAGCCATGTTTAATTAAATAGAATGATGGTTTGTTTATTTAGTGCAATAAATGACTTATCTCGAGGGTTATATCATTCCTAGACTTAGGCGGTACTTCTTCCTAAGACCTAGACACGTTGAATCCTATCACAATTAAACGCATCCGCATAAAGTATTTTATTTGTTGATTATAATCTATCTTAGGAGATTACTAATGATCTTATTAAACCCTAGCCCATTGGGACTTTACTAACTTACTTGCAAATATAGAGAGCTATCCCGGACTCTTAGCCTACGCCCAAACAACACCGAAGTTGCAGCGCATTAAATATGTAGGACTAGACCCAGTTGAATGATAGGTCGCATAATTAAGCACGTAAACGAGTATAAATTGATAAACATAATCAACAAGCAACGATGAATTAAGCATTCGAGATAAACAAACCAAACATTATATTATCATAAACATGGCTAATACCTAAAGGTATTAGCCGATAGTCATTGTAACAATACACAAATTCATAGATGAACGATTAAAGTAACGAAAGATTACGCTAACCGAACGCGTATATAGAGTGTAAATGATTACAAGAGTTTTCCCATTGATTGGAGCACTTTGCAGGACCTTTTTGGCTTCTTAGATCTTCTGGAAATCGAACTTGGTGGCTAAAAGCATACCCTAAATCGTATTTAGGGTTTGGTATTTATAGACTCTGAAAATTGGTCGATACGGCGTATTGGAACTCAATACGGCGTATCGGGATTGGTTGGCGTAGGCTCCACGAATAAAATATTCCATCAAAAGTTTTCTTGAGCTGATATGGATACGGTCGTCGTATCGGACTTATGGCTACGGCGTATCGGACTCTCTCGATATCGGCGTATAGGACTTTTTGGGTATGCCCGTATTGGCTCCACGATACTCGGGGTATTGGGGGTCCTTGGGTTACGGTGTATTGGGCTACTCCTGGTCCGGGGTCTGTTTTGTCACATCTTGGGTAGATGTTCGAGCTTCTTGGGTACGGAGTATTGGCTGAAAGTGTGCTTTTCTTGAGTTTTTTTAACCAAAGTATATATACGACGTACTAGTACTGATGTGGATATACGGACTGTATTCTTCAAGTCAGGCAATGGTCTTTTGTTTCGTCCTAAAGTTTTCACTAACAGTCGTTTTTGGTATAGTTATAAATACGGTTATTTGCTGTAGATCATGTGAGGGTGCAACTTTCACGAACTCTTCCATTTAGTGCTCCCAAAATGCGTGCCTTTTAGCATAACTTCACCAAGTGCTCCATAATTACTGCAATTCTTAAATATAAACGATTAAGTAACAATTCTTTGCAATAATTATACAAAATGAATAATATACGTGGGATAAATAATGCTATAAAAGTGTCGTTATTTGATGTCATCAATATCTTGCAACTTAAAATATATAAGCTCGAATTACAAAAGATATGTATCCAAAAAATCACGTATATCTTTTTAGATAATACAAGAATTGATTTTCATAAGATATGTATAAAAAAATCCATGGAGAATAAATCGACTGTATCTTTTTCTCAATCCAAAACCCTAATGGAAAACTAACGAGCTTATCATTTTTTTGCAGGTTTGTAATCTTCTTTGTTTTGTTTTAAGGTATTTGTTTTTTCTTAAAACCCTAATGAAATTTGTTGTGTTATTTTTTTGATTTTGTGTGCGCATATGTTGGTTTATTTATTTGCAGGTTGGTCATCTTCGTTGTGGTGTTTAAAGGTATATGTTTTCTCTTGAATCACAATGAACCAAGTATACATGTATTTGTATTATCCTAATGAACCACTTCTCCAAACCCTAATGATGAGTGTCAATGCTTATCCAAATAAACTTCTACTAAATTCATAAGTACATCAGGTAGATCTAAAAAGTTGTCGTTTAACAAGCTGATTATAGTTTTAGACAACTACACGGTAGTTGTCGGTGAGAAGATGATGCTCCGGTGAGTTTTCTGACAAAGAAGTTTACTTTATGCTCGATTCGTATTCAATTACACTTAACTCATTGAGTGCCTAGATTGCTTATTTTTCTAGGTTTGTGTTATGATTTTGCAGCCTAGATTAAGTAGATATTTGTTAGTGTTTGTTTTATCTATGGTTAAGGGCATAAAACCATTAGTTTCTGCAGGTTTATGTCAGGAGGTGATTATCAACCGTTTTGCTTCATGGAAGCCAGGAAGCAAGATGGTCATCTGTAGTAGACATAGAACATCAATATCTTTTATGCTAACCTGTTGAATAGGTAAAGCAATTGCCTACTTTAATCAGCAGATTTATATAGCTCTATTTTTTACCTGTTTCAACATGTTTCACCCCTGGTCATCCTTTGTATTCATTTGTGTTTCTGTTAGTCCACGACTGAACTATTCGGTTTATAGGTTTATTGGCATCTTTAATCTGAAGCCAATTTTTCAGGTCTTACAAAAGGAACTGGAGTATGTAGTTCAGACGTTTCACTTTGCATTGTTGTAGCCTTGCTTTTTTGATAACATACATAAGGTGACCATTTATCTCCAAGTTATAGTCATGCATGACATTCTTGTGTAAGCAAGTTTTCATTTGTAAGGAAATTGTTTAGCTAGAAGGTTAAAAGATAATAATGCAAGAAGAACCAATTTATCGAGTATTTATTACATTTATTTGAATTATGCATAAGGAGATTTTAATTAGTCCGTAGTTCATAATGAATCGATGTATAAGTAAACTAAATGGTTGACCATTTTAGTCTTGTCATTTGAGAAGTAACATAAAAAATATAATATAGGAGACCTTAATAAACAAGCACTTTTGATAACATAACGACTAAACTTGTTGGTGATTTTGCGTCACCAATATGATTTAAGTGTAATGGATTGACTTGGTTGACCAATGTGTAATCATGATAAATGTTCAACAAGTCGGGGTTGTGCGGAGTGCACACTTGTATGACGTTATTATGATTATCATTCGGGGCGAAGCCCCGAATGACGGGGGTCCGGGGGCAGCGCCCCTGGTAGCAGGGTCCAAGAGGCGGCAGCCCTGGCAGGGTCCAAGGGGCAGAGCCCCTGGCTGGGAATTTTCGGAAATTATGGACTTGTTTTTCTTTGTTGGTCAACCGACATTTAGTTTTTCTTTGTTGGTCATATATACATATCACAATCTCTGGTTCACTTTCATAACATCAAAACAAATTCTCATTTCTAAATCTGAGTTTTATCTGATTTAAGATTTTGTGATCATAAATTAATAACAGATACTCTGGCCGTACCTATCAGGTTTTGTTGGGTAAATAGTTGTGGCAACTTCTACTGGTGGTAATTTGAACTATGTCCCAATTAGTGTTTATTGTCAAGTATCTTTTTTTATTCTCTGATGCGTACAACCGCAAATGATCTGATTGAAAGCTTAGTAGCACAAATAAGTGATTTGAGACAGGAAGTTACCTCAATCAGGTAAGGATGATACTAACTTCTTTTGTTGATATTCTTCCTCAATGGGTTAACCAATTCCTTTATATTTTCAGATCTGCTAAGAATGAGCAAGAAATATATGAACAGATTGTGATGGTAGAGAAGAAAAGTAAGGCTTGCTTATTTTGGGTGTGTTAATTGATTTTATTAGACCCGGCCAAATGAAATGTAGTTTCACACTGATGCCATCACAGCAACGGATCAAAATGGTGATCTTGGTATGGGTCAGATTGGCTATTTTTGACCCATTTGACCCTTTTATGTGTATAGCTAATATTTTTCTTGTTTGACACATTAGAGATGAATCATAACCTGAATTAGTGGCTACTTTTGACCCATTTGACCCTTTTACGTCTATAGCTTATATTTGTCCTTTTTTACCCATTAGAGATGATTCAAAACCTGAATTAGTGGCAGACACCGATTTGATAGGATCGGATTTCGAGCAGCTTCCATCATTAGTATAGTGCAACATGTGGAGGTCAAGTACCCGACTTTGCTTTTCAAGAAACAACTTGCTTCTTATGTTGAAAAATTATACGAATTTATCCGAAACAACTTGAAAAAGGATTTGTCCCATCTTCTCGCCTCTTGTATCCAGGTACCATATTTCCTTTATTTGGTCGTGATCACCATATTGGATATTATACTTCATTTTCATAAAATTCAGGCACCGATAGTATCAGATGGTAAATCTTTTCCACTTGAGTACTGGGATAGCATCACTAAACGCCTAAATGAACTTCTTGATACATTAAAAGAATTACTATATGTAAGTGATTTTTACGTCTTTCACATGAAGGCTTCTGATCCTTTGCCTGGTTTGATCATTGATGCATATTTCTTCTTTCAGGTGCCATCTGTAATTATCCAAAAGATATTTCCCAAGTTTTCTCCTTCATTGACGTATAACTTTTCAACAGGTAGCAAATATATCCTTATACATAGATAGATAGTCAAGCCCGTCAAATTTCTTATCTCATTTCATTATTTCTATCAGCGACCTCAGTGTGCTACTACATAAAAGAGTGTTGTACGTTTGCAAACGGGGAGCATGTGAAAGCAGGATTAGCTAGACTAGACAATTTGTGTTCTAAGGCCACGACAGAGGTACTCATAGATATGCCTTTTAGCTAAAGTTTTATATTTGACCTATTCGATAGTACAAATAATCCCAAATGGACCTATTTATAAGTAATGGGTAGATTTGCTCCCTTTTTTTATTGCTCTACATCAGAATTAGTAGGTCTAATCTCTCATTGAATCAGTATGCAGACTCATCATTGGATGAACTTAACCATGTAAGGCAGGCAATCGACTTTCTAGTATGTAAAAACCATTATAATGGGCCTCGAACACGTGTATATTCAATCCCGATGTGTTTATTCAATCTTTACTTTTGTTCAGGTTATACAACCGAAGTCTAAAATTTCATATGATGAACTCACGACTAAGCTCTGTCCTGTAAGTCTCCCTTGTGTATGTTATGATACGCGCACCTTGTCTGACCTAACTGATACTTACGGTTTCAGGTTCTGAGTATCCACAAACTTTGCAAGCTCTGCACCTTCTATTCACATGACAGTGACGACACAGATAGTGTTTCCCCTGACGTAAGGATTAAACTAGATTAAAGGTGGTTATATAACGGGTGAAAATAGGCTCGGGTTGAAAAGTTTTGTCTTTAGTGCGGGTCATAATACGTTTTTCTCATATTTGTATAGGTCATTTCCAAATTTAAAGTTCTAATGTCAGAGGACTCCAATGATCCTGATAGTGACTCCTATTTGCTGGATGACAATTCCGGGTATATTTACAAGCAAATTAATTATAAAGTTTCATTTTTATTTCAACAAAAAATAAAGAAAAGTGTTAGGATCAACCGGTAAAGGAAAGCCAAAACAAGGTTCTTTTTATTCAAGACCCAGTTGAACCTGCCGGGTTGAGGTGACAGGTCAAACCAGTGTTTGAGACCCGACCGAACTTTGTTATGTATTGTTGGAAAAATTAAATTTTTTGGATTGAAAACCGGGTTGTAACCTGGTTGTTGAACTGGTGTTTCAACTGATACTTATTATTCCTTAATTGCAGCATGGCCTTTCCGGTTGAGGAAATTAGCAAATCGATCAACGAGATATTTTTCAAACACAAAACCTACGGCTAAACTCCTTGAAAACCCCGACTTTCAATTTTTGGCAACTCCTTTGTGATCGGTGGGCCGTGTTTAAAGAAACGTATGCTTGCAAAATGAAAGGAAAAATCCTGACCCCATCCAGCTAAACCAAGGAACCTTGGCGCATGCATGGGTCGCCCATACTTCAAAGTTCATTATATTGCACGGGTCGCCCATACTCCTTAAAGCCCTACAAACCCATTAATTTTCTTGAGTTTGTGCCTAGCATAGCCTGTTGTCCTTGATGGTCTTTAAAAAAGATCATGGACAGTGATCAGATATCTTTTTCCGCTGGATGAAACGTGTTTCGACCCATGCACTGGCTACTGGCTCTATGATTCAAACTGGCTACTAAATCTGTGAGAAAAATCCAGTCAATTGTATTCATTAAAATGCTGCAAGAATTAGCATACATTGCAGATTTTGAGAGCTCTTCAAGAACACGTATGAAACTGCAACTATCAGATGGATCTTTCAACTAGCTAGAAGCCATCGCAGGATTGAGCTCAAGCTTCTGAATGTCGGAAAGGTGTGTGAAGAAAATTCCCATACTGAGCAAGAGTTGTTTCCACAGTTCCACTTCCTTCGGGCTTACTGCACTACAATGGAAAGCGTACAACTTTCTTAAGCAAATGTACACTCGTGATCCTCAAGAAACTGGTCTACATCTAAGCTTCAGTGTGCACACATAGCTTCCCGTCTACACTTTTTTGTACGATAAATGTGTTACAGATTTGGAGAGGATCGATACTTTTTCAAAAGTTGGAGGGTCGGGTATGTTGTTGTTGTGACTTAAAATGAAATAACCAGCAAACCATACTTCTTGAGATTGATTCAGGTAGTTTTAGAACATTCAACGAGAATTACTACATTAATGTTCTAAGGAAGGTTGCAAATCCAGGATTTAAATTCTCTTATCATGTCAAAAATGACATGGGAAATCTATAAAAGATGCATTTTTTTGTTTCATAGTTTATCAGCATCTTAAGTAAGCAGATTGCTTACTAAAAATGCTTATAAAAAGGGCCATTTGGAATTGCTTATTGAGACAGCTTATAGAAGGGATTGTTTGGGATTGCGTATTGAATCCGATACTTACACTCAACAAATTTTCAAATGCAAAAAAATATACATAAAGCATTAAAGTAGCTTACTAAACAGGAGTAAATACTCTTTATCTGAAGAAAAAACACGAGCTTACTCATATTAATTAACAAATAAACAGTTAAATAAAAAGCTTATCAACGACACCAATCTTTATCAACGATATCCTCCTTAGCATCAATCAAATAGTCGTTAGCAAAGGCATTCAGAATCAAAACCTACACCGACAAAAACATATCAAGGTTATGAAAAGATATACTTCAAGTAACATCACCACTCAACTAACATACTGTTGTGATTTATCTTTCATATAGATTTTTTTTGAACAAATCTTTCTTTCATAAGTAGGCAATTAAGGACTTCAAATACTTGCAGCAGCTTGGTCTCAACACCACCACCCTGAACCCTTTAAAAACTACTCATAAAAATTGGTGAAAAGGGTTCTAAAAGAATTGACTCATACACAAAGGTCACTACAACAAAAAGCCCATATTAAATAAAAATGCATTACAATTTACAACTACCATTACCTTGCTTTCTTTAGCAATATAATGTTCCCATCAAATCTAACGCCTGTCCACGTCCCAAAATTAGTTACTTGAATATAGTCATACTTTTCTACTTTATATTTAGATGCATATAATCTCCGGGGCCGTCTTTGAGGGTGTGCGGGATGGGCGACCGCACAGGGCCTCAAAAATTTTAGGGGCCTCAAAATTTGTCTTCTTAACAATATGTTAAACGTTTAGATAACTAATTTGCATTATATCTTATAAATAAAGATATTTTATATATAACATTTGTTCTTGAAATGTTTTATTATGTATCGCACAGGGCCCTCAAAATTATTAGAAATTTAGAGACGACCCAGATAATCTCGAAGCCCATTATATAAGGTTGTTTTATATTTTCTTTGTTTGTTATATTTGGCTTTTAATACTTTCATCTTATGTATAATATGAACCGAGTAGAGTCATGTTTAACTCATTTATTTTGAATAGCTATGAAATGTATATAGTTATGTAATGTAAAGTTCTTTTTCGACTATTATATACATTTACCTTTACTTAAATTTTAGTAAACGACATTCATAAAACAAGCCCGCCCATCGGGCGGGCCATGCAACTATACAATATATAAGTTCATAAAAAATTGCATTTGAGCAACATGGGCGTGATGTATAAAAAATTGGAGCTTGCCAGGATCGAACAATGGGATGGTCATATACAAAGAAGTGCCTCAACCAGTGGAGCATGCTCCACAAGTTGTTTGTTGCGACAAGTTGTGTCAAGAGTAAAGACCAAGAAAGGATTGAAGGTTATTGGCTGTGACAAAAACGACAACTATTCAAACTCAACAACAAACATGGCTTGCAAGGAAGTCTTATATTGTATGTGAATATACAACATAGTTTTATATGTAAAACAACTTCATTATCTTTTGTATAAAATTGACACTTTCGTTTAATTCAATTTTTGTGTTTAAGATGTTTTGCATTAACATATACGAAATATTGAGCAAAACAAAAAAAATGTAAACAATAATTACAAGTCATGCCCGCCCATCGAGCGGGCTTAGCCACTAAACAAATTTAGTATTACTTAATGTATTCCTTGGATCAATGTTTCTATACTAAACAAATTTAAAAACCAATATTTAGCCTAAAATATAACACCCCCATTTTTGACATATAGCAGCGAAAGCTAATCTGGGGTATTATTTCATAGTACAACAGTCATAATCATTATAAACGACTCAAACGAGACGTTTTTAAAAGATAAGTTATCATTCATTATTTCATCAGAGTTTTTACAAACAGAGATCCCAAAATCTACATGAAAACATAAAGTTTGAATGATAACAGTTTAGCCATCTTCAAGTCCGTGCCACTCCGTGCCATAAGATGCTCAGTGAAGAAAACTCATTTCAAACAAAAGATGAACTAGAGAGAGAAAGTAAATAGGAAAATAAGAAGGTTGATTGAACTATGTGTGAATTACAAAGAGAACCAACACCCTCTCCATGTGTGGAGAGGGTATTTATACTACTATCTAGGTTGGTTATGGGTTTGTCCATGGGCTTTGTCCATGGGCTTTTCCTAACTAGCCTATCTAGTTTCCAAATATTGTTATACGAGCTATCTACCGATATCTATGAAGTGACCAAGACTTTACTAGGAATTTCGTATTCCTAACAATCTCCCCCTAAGGGAGGTCACTTCATGTTACAAAAACTTAAACCAAGCATACTATGAAGGTCTTCGTTCTTGTGCTCGCAGACTTCTTTTTACTTTTCATTTTCTTGTGAATATGGCGTAGTGATCATAGACTTTAGGCTTGAGCTTGTTCCTTTATCTTGACTTGTATGTGAATATGTGATCTTGGACACCTTGAGATCATCAACCAAGCATAATCTCATTTCGCCATCTTGTAAACTTTGCCATCTTGTGAACTTGTGACTTCTGGACCGACATGCTCATACCTTTCTTGATACGTTATCTTGAAAAGCTTTAATAATGCATCTTTCTTGAGGTTCTTTAACTATAACACTTCGTCACTTCGAGAAAGACGTTCGGTATCAGAGTGACGAAAACTTCTTTGAAATTCTTTGACTTTAATACTTCGTCACTTCAAGAAAGACGTACGGTATCAGAGTACCGGAAGTCTTGAAACATGTACTTGAGCTTTCATGATGTCTTTATGTTTGTTGGTCGGGTATGAGCATGTGGCTATGAATCTTGTGAGTCAGCTGGAATCAGGTACCTTCACCTCCATCTTTAAGTATCATGCATTAAAACAGTTAGCAATAAAGCGGGGGGACGAATATGGCTTTGTCATTCGCCCGTGTTTGGTTGGAGTAACCTTCGAATCCATGAGGATCGACCTGTGATCAGGTAGATTCAATTTAAGAAGAATCTCCTTGATAGGATTTCCAGCTGAAGTATAGAATCTTTCTAACATAGGTGTATTAGATTCATCAAACTCAGCATGTTCTCATTATCGGAACGTCTCAAAGCAGACAGCACGATAAGAGTGAACCAGCGAGTTACTATCTTACCGATTTAAGTAAAAAATTGATTTGAAAATCAACCTACGTGTCACTTGCTAAAGTGGTTTTGTGACACATCGAGAGTGTTAATCATTTCAAAATTCATCATCAATCGTCTATTCATAACCTGGAACAAGTTTAATTCTTATAGAATCGCACCATCGTTTCTTTCCAGTTGTCACAAGTTTAATTCAAAAAGAATCGCACAAGTTACCTACCATGACCTTGTTTGATGTTGACTCAAGCAGGATTTCCATCTTCATTGTGAATGAAATCACTCGGATGTTCTGGCAAAATCACAAGGATAATGCGTAGGACTCTTAGTATATATCTTGTTATTCACATTGTGTGATTTAGCAAGCTTAATTTGACAAGTGTCCTAATGAGATTTATGGATGATCTCTTTTTGGCTCTATAGTCAATAGTGCACTTTGATTTTAGTAATCGGAGGCTGGAGCTGAGTGCCACATTTTCAATATCAACTAACTCGAAGTGAGAGAGTTGATAGAAATGTGTGAATCTCTATGAGTTTTGAAACAAAGTCTTTCCGACTTTGAGTGGCTGGGAAGGGTTGTGCATAGCGTCACTAGGTCCATGACTGTCTTCAATGTCGAACAACATCTTAGTGTTTCCGACAGTTTATGTATTGGCCCAGTTTCTGCCTAAGTGTATGGAGGGCTTCTTTCTTTTCACCTTTATCTTTACAATTCTTTTTAATTTTTCCACCCCTTCAGCGCTTACCGAGACTTCATAACTAGTACCTTGTTGGGTTTGTTCCAGTACTAGCTCCATCTCAGTTGGCACTTTTCCCGATTCTCACTTTTTCTCCTTTTGTATCATACCTAAGGACTTCTACACTAGCTAGTGGATATCCCTGGTTAAATCCCTCCGGTTCTGGCTGGATCATAGGATTTGAATACCTAAGCCTAACCGCCTTATAACTCTTTAAATTTAAATACATGGTCGATCTTTTGGGTATTTCATCACAATCAAAACCAAAATCATTGAAAAGTTTAATCAAAGTATTTGATATAAATATCAAAAGATTTACACTTTGAGAGTTTTTCATCATCACTAAAAGCTCCCCCTTAACATGTGCATCATAATGTTAATCCCTTGATATTTTGGATATATGATCACATTTCAATATAAATTAGATTCAGTTTAATCACATTTTCTCCTCTTATCCAAAATGTTAATCCCTTGATATTTTGGATATCAATTGATTAAACTTTCGGGGACAAAATGTTACATATTAACTAATAGGAACATTTTAATGCTCCTCCTCAAAATTTGAGGGTATATAAGATAGGGCTAAGTACAATAATCTGAAATTTTTTTAAATTACTAAGAAATTCTTGAAAATTTTGTACTCGAGCACTCCTTAGAATCACCATTAAGTCTACACTATATATATTCACAAGATTATTATGTACGAGGTTTGACCTGAATGATGAGAACATCATATGATTTTTGTCGCAGCCGTAGGTCTCCTTCGTACAATCTCCCACCAACAAACTTTCTAAGCTCCTCATTAACCTTCTTTTTTCAAGAAGTTGTCAATCTGATCTTTCTTTGTCCAAGCACTCTTCAGTATTGCTTCAACTTTCTTTCCAAGTTACGAAAGTCTTTGCTTCAAACTTTGAGTATGAAACAGATTCAGATACATATGTAACTTGAGCTTGTGTGGTTAGTGATGGTGGTGTTGATGTTGTCTTAGCTTCCCCCTAAACCAGCAATCCTTTCTTGAGTAGATTCAGAACTTTCTTGCAAGCTGCATCAAGCAGTCTTAATGTATAAAGCCCAGATATCTGAAGTGTATAGTTAACCCTTTCAAGAATTTGTTACCGCAACACCAAAGTCAACTAAGTCTCGGATGTCATAATTATTCCCTCTAAGTAGTCGAAATGATAACACCTAAGTCAACTAAGTCCCAAATGTACTCATTTCTTTTTGTAGAATACTAACTGACTTAAGGAATCATCTTACCTATGTGTACCTATTTTATCATATACTTCTACTTCTTTTAAGAATAAACTTATGGATTGACCATTTGAGGAAGCATTAATTGAATCAGAAAGAACTTTTCTCAC
>BQNB010076654.1:2487-31093 GCA_026074375.1 Tanacetum coccineum
CACAAACAAATAACCCATAAGCCGGCTATATAAGCAAAACAAACACCTCTTATTGATGATTAGATTATGTTGATACTTTGCAGGGTTAATGCATTTGGTTTTGTGAGCTATCACATATTTATGATAACAAAGCAGGTATGTTTGACCACTACCATGATCGTCTTCACCGGAAAGTGTTGCCAAATGTGTGTTGTGTCTGTTGCTAACTTTCAATAATGTCAGGTATGAAAGTTTCATGTGCTAAAATGGATGAAAAGAAATGGAGTGGCAGCCAAAATGAAAACAGCAAACCTGAACCTTGATACATCTCTATTGTCAGGTAGCATTTTTTTAATTTCAAGCTTGAAAATAATGATGTGTATCTATATTATCAGGTAATCGCAATGCATAGTTTCTGGATATTATTAAGGGTTGTTATTGGTTGTAATTCAGCATCCATTCAATAGCTAAATTGCATATTTCAGGAGCCATGTGGTTGTTGTTATTAGGGGCTGTTTGAATGGTGTATTATTAGGGGGTATTATTGGCTGTTATTAGGGGCTTTTATTAGGAAGTTGTCGCAACGTTCGATTATTTCAAAATAGTAAAAGGTTGTGCTTTGTATTTCAAGTCTTTAGTGGTTAGCTAATACTATAGTAGTAAACTTCAAAGATGGTTGCTGGAAATGATAAGGGGTGTTTGGGATAAGCAGTTTTGAGTAATCAGGTTCATCATTGCTTTTAAGAGGCGTGTAATAAGGGGGTTCAAATAAACTGTAAACTCGCCGAAAGAAGCCGTTTCGCTTAATCCGAAACCAAAAACTGGAAGAACCAAAAACCAAAAAACCTAAAATGAGTTAGTACATATCGGTTTTGGTTTTTTTATTTGTACGTACTTACGTTTGCTGTCATATTATTGTTTTGCTCTCTAAACAATGAGAATTTCAATTATGACAGAATTTTGATTCGAACATAGTTAAGGTTTAGGTGAGATTAGTGTTATCATCTGGAAGTAACGTCAACTTTGCTAATTAATTATCTGTTATAGATTGATAACATAAACTTCTGTCATTGGTCGGGTTACAATGTCAAGCTTTATGATATGTGATAGTATCTTATTTTTTCTATTCAGAACCATTCCAATTCTGTGATTGCGCGAGAGATCGAAAGACATCGTAGAAAAGATATGGCTAAGCTTTTACGCTTCACTTAGGGATCTACTTCTAATCAAATTCGTCAAGGTAAGCAACTACATCTTTAAGCACTTGGTAATTACCAATTAGTTGTGTCTATGAAACTACAACTCCTTAAGAATGAAAATGAACTGGACTTACAATTATGTTATTCCAAAACCTAATATGTTGATTTTTGGATTTTTTTTAGGGAAAGCGGTCTACATCGGATCATATGCATCAGGCAGTGAACTATATCAAACACATGCAAGAAAATATCAAAGAAATGGCTGTCAAACGAGATCAGCTCAAGAAATTCGTGGAGACGAATGTTAGTGGGCCTGGGACAAATTCTAACAAAAAAACTTAACGAACCTGCTTCCTAAAACAGTCTCACTCAACTCTTCTAATGGGAGATTCAAATTTTGAGTAATAGTTTTCCTTTAGAAGAGGGGTTCTCTCTTTCAAGAATACTAAAAGCGATTCCCAAAGAAGGTTTTAAAGTTATAACCTGCACATGTACTAAAGTATATATTGATAGAAAAACGATCAATCTAGCACTCATTTGTCATATTATTTTGTAGGAAAATGATCCCGTTTTCACCGATCTCTCCAGGTTGCAGCAAATTCATGAACTAATTAAGGTATAATTGCTTACATGAGTTCATTATGGAGATATTTTCCACCATCCATATGTTTTTTTCCTTGGTTTGTTCATACACAAATCTTTATCGTGAGTTTCCATAAAGCTTATTTTGATGAACATACATGTGGGATTAGCACTATTCTTTATTTAGACTTACTGCTCAACAAGTTTGTTCTCCCTTATTTTTCTTACCATATGTGTCCTGTTAACACCTCTTGTCCGTTTTCTCTTTTATTTTAGGTTAGGTGAATGGGAAGTGTATAGGTTTCTTTTTTAGAAGTCCAACAAATACAAATGTGGTAGAGGGAAAGTAGTTTTGGAAGAGGAACACAAACCTCCAGATAGACGAAGATGATGGGAAGGATTGCGATTCTTTAGACGACGATGGGTGCAAAAACAAGGTTATATATGATTTGCTTTACGCTTTGTTTCGCATCGTTGCCGTAATTTACTATTAGTATCTAAATATTGAACTGGAGATATTCTATTGTAACCATAAAAACACTAACATTATTTGAAAAAAATATTAAACCGTTGGCTTATATCAACAAGGGTCTTATAATTTTATGGAACTGAGGTTAACGAGGTGTTTGGATTAGCTTATTTTACACGTTCATCGCCTTTTTTTCACCTTTACGAGATATATGACACTCTTCATTTGCATGGCTTTCCCTACGTAGCAAATAGACAGATGGTACACAAATAAACCATGTCATCTTAGGTGAGCAGGAGTAGGGAGTTTTCATTTTCGAGTAAGGTAACACTCTCATTACATCTGAATAGCATAAAGTCAGATCCTATAGTACACAAGGGTTGAGGGAAGATTCTTTTTGTGTTTTTAAATTTTAGGAAAGCAGGTAAAATCATATATTGGAGAGGTGGTTTTGGTTTTAGCTATTAAACTAAATAAACTAACTACTGGTGATAACAATATAATAAAAGACTGTGTTTATTTAATCATGTATTACTCCCTAGATTGCTTCTCCTAGTGTTGTTGCTTTGTCACACTTGTGATGATCTATGTAATTATTTCCTAAGTCATGAACGAATTACACGAACCCGCCGTCTATTTAATATTCCGTTAAGGCAACACACAATAAGGTAGTATGAAGACTATTACAAGGCCCCTAAGAGTATATTAAATGCATTTGAAATATATTAAGAGTGGATCAACCATATAAGGGGTACGGTAGTATGAAGACTGTTACCCGATGTTATCCTTTCTACACAATCATGTTTTCCTAGACATACCAACAGCGATACAGACAAAAGCTGGTTTTCTAAGACCTAGCATGCATATTCATCACAAGAAGCAACACCACTAAGATCTACATCCTAGGTTTCATACAATCAAAATAAACACAATAGAAGGTTTAGCCAAGCATGTTATAAATAAAGCAAGAACAATAATGAATCAAACAACACATAGACATATTGAATGATTAAGATAATCTTACTTGATTAAAACATGAATTGAAGGAAGTACAATAGGTTTTTGAGGCCCTAAAATTGTCCCTAATAGCTGCTAAACGAACTAGGGTTCGTCCCTTTCTTTTACTCTAAAGTTACACACTTAAAACCTTAAAAACGGATTTGTATTTATAGGAAAATCGTTGCGACGGCGTCGCGTGTTAATCGTGACGCCGTCATGAATAGAATATTCTAGATAATAGGTTGGGTCTTACAATCTGACGCCATCTAGAAATCTTGTGACGCCGTCTTGAGATGGGTTGTGACGGCGTCATGTGTAATATGTGACGCCGTCTCCAGCTTTTGAGTAGAAATTCTTGAGAGATGTTGGTGTAGGTTCGTAGTCTTGTCCGTTTCTTCTCCAAATGAGCCCAATTCATGTGTATTTCCTCCAAATGCCTTCCAAATGCTGAATACCTGAAAAGGAACAATTAAGTACCTATTTTGGGCATAAATGCATGATTTAGGGGGTTAAACGACCCCAAAAAAGTGTATAAAATGACACCTCATCACCTCTTAAATAATTGAATCGGTTAAGCTTAGACGAACCGATTATCTCACAAACCTCACTTTTTTCTCTCTTTTTTTTTTTTTTCGATTTTTTTAACATAAACTAACAAACTGAATAAAGGTGTATTTTTCATCACTTTACGAACATGATAAATCTAAATAATTAATATTCGATCATACTAGTGAAAGTAGTAACTACACGAGCACTAAGATAAACTACTTTCACATTCCCAATTGCATTGTGCAATTTCCCGACCTAACCATAGATATCTCTATGAGGGGTGTTGGTAAAATCATTTGTTTATCTTTCTCATTCTCAAGCTAATAAACACATAGTATTTTCTCCACCCTCTCTCTACTTTCTCTCACTAAAACAACCATGTCTTATCTATGTTACTTTGATCAATCCCGCCCCCCCAAAAAGGTGTTCATCAATCCTACATAAACCAGCAACTCCTCGATCATGGACTAAAGAAACTACAAGGTAGGCTAGGCGATAGGTGTAACGAAACAACATATAATGGGTTTAACACAAGAAATGGCTCAACAGGTTGTAAAAGGGTATCTTGCACTGAAGGTGAGTGCAACAAAGGGTTTAACAGGGGGGGAGGGTTGACTAATCAATGTGAAAAGTCAATATACACAAACATAAAATGGATGGGCTATTTGGGTTAATCCTAAAATTTTCCTTTTCTCCTAGCTACATCGATTACACTAGATGCAATGCTCATTATGGTGGTCTCAAAAAGATATATTAGAAAGGCTTATCCTCACACAATGGAATTATAAGGTAGGGTGTGCTTAGTAAATTTTTAACTAATTAAGTAATGAAAAACATGTCCAAATTTTATTAATGAAATATTTTTCAGAAAAACTAAAAAAATAATGGCAAGTAAAATCAAATGGATATTTATTTATAATCCCTTCCCCTCACTTGAGTCAAACTTAAGTATATAAAATTAAAATAGAAAGGGTTAGAAATGGAACGGATTACTTCCCTGGATTTGCTCGGTATGATGAAGAAACAACATGCTCTAAGCCATGCTCCAAGTCTACTTCCTCGAGTAACATCCACCTCCACATCAACATCCTGTATAACATCTAACTAGTCTGGTTTGGAATGCTTCCTCGTAGCTTGATTAACATCCCAGCACCACTCCATGTGCATTCACTTGGATAGCTACAAGAAAGTCTAATACCAAAAGCATAAACCAGGATAAAACACCATAGCACAAAATATACAAAATAGTACAGGAAACAAAATAAACCTAACTCACTTTCATAAGAATCACAGTTGCATTTAGCGTATACAACAAGCCTTTTAAACCCCTTGGTGGCACAAGTGGACGAGTGAAGTCTCGTGAGGGTTTCCAGAGAATGTTCCTACAAAGTCCATTTAATTATACACGGTTTTGTAAAAATTTCAAGCATATTAAAGGTATTCCAGGACAGAGTTATGGCGTAACCATAGATTGGGTTACGCCGTAATGATTGATGACCATGTTAAAAATTTTATGATTAAGTACAGTTAGGGCAAATCATTGGAGAGGATTACGTCGTAACTTCAATGATTATGGCGTAACTTAGATGGTGACGTCGTAATTGCTACAATCATCAACAATTTTACCCTACAATTACAAGGCAAAGTGACTTAGAATTCCGCCCCATTTGTAACACCCCCAAATTAGGTCGCAGCCGAAAAGGGTTCATGGGAGCGTTACTTCATAGATCAATAGCACAAGATATATATTAGAATAACCTTAAAAAGTGTCGTAAAACTGATACATTGGAAGTTAAACAAATGTTTGTTAAAAAAGCCCATAGCTACACTTTGTTCATTTTTTCAAAAGATAAAGATTCATAGCACATAACAATATTTCCTACAAAATGTAATGCGAACCGAAATCTTTAACTGCACATTTACTAACTTCCGAATATAACCACCAATGTATCCCTGTCTTGTACCACATTGAACCTCATGAGAAACATGCTTTTAAAAGTGTTCAAGCCTAATGATGGTGAATACATTAGGTTTGGTTAAAATGTATAAATGTAGGACCATAAGATATTCCAAAGTGTATAGATAATTGCAAAGAGTGCAAACATCACAAAAAAGTACATAACGTTTTTCCATAAGCTTATGGGGGAGGGGGGACACTGAAGCTTGACCATTTAGGATTTCAATATAAATATAGCCAACATTTGCCTTGATGATGTTTCATACACCACGCAACTGCCCCAAATTCGAACATGGTCTACGCCAATGTCAGGCAAACCGGCACAGTTGAGCCTACTACACCCAAATGGGGATGTCAATCCCAAATAGATCTATTTATAACATTTGGGCTTACACAGTAATTGACAGTTCATGATTATGGGCTCAGAGGGTTATCGCTACTTATGCAAATACGTAATCATAATGTAAAATATCCACTTGTGTCTAATTGTAAAAACAATGTCATATATACACACCTCCAAAACTTGTAAAACCATTATACATGATAAACGTTGGGCTTAAGAACTCCCCATGATGAGAATGAATCAACAGTGTAAATCACAGAATGAAAATGCGTCACGTAAGTGTCCGAATGCAACCTAATTAAGTATAGGTCGTATGAGTACTAAGTAATTTGAATAACTAATACCGTATATAATTCTATATAGATACATCACCATCTAATTGTATTTGTGAAATAATATTTAAATCGCATTTGATAAATAATAACCATGTATTTGTACTCGTATAATCGTATAAATAGTTCAATCGCCTTTGTAAAATAATATTTATAAAGTTTAAGACATGTATAAATATTATTTAAGTGATTTTAAAATGTTTCGCAAATTTTTCTATAAAAAACGAACCAACACTATTCACGTCAGGAAATAGGGCACAAGTATAAAATAGTGCGTATCTTTCTCGTTTTAAATCCGTTTTGTACGTTCTTTATGTCCACGGTTTCGTATTAAGAAGATTTATCAAAATACTAAATTTATAACTTTTTAATACTCTAATGAATAGTACTTTTACTGTTCATGTATATTTTATCAAACTGTTTTTATAAAATTAATCGTCGTAACCTCGTAAAAGTCATATCTTATTCGTTTTAACTCTGATTTTAGTGATTCTTTCGAGCACGTCCTAGTAATTAAAAGTTTTATCTAATTAAAATATTTTCCAAAAAGTTTCTAAAATGAACAGTAATATATTTTTATAAAATTATTTTTTATTGTAAACTTGCAAATGGCGTATCTTCTATCGATATTAGCTTGGATTTATCCGAGTTTCTCTATTATGCCTTCATCCTTGAAACATGATGTATTTTATAAAAATATAAAATAAATATCTTATTTTCGTACTTAAAACAGAAACTTCTGATCATTTGGTTAAAATGTGTATAAAACTTGCTTTTATAAGTTTTTAGCTTAGTTAACTTTCCACAAGTCCTCTACAACACTTTATAACACAAGTCTCATATATTTTAGGTTCTTTAGTCCATCATTTGTCCAAGTAATATCCATGATAACAAGTCATTACATCACTTTCAATTATAAACTTAATACGTAAACTTTTAAGCAGCTAGTTTATATATACTTTTTATAAATTAAACCATACATGTATAATGTTTATACTTCCATTCCAACACGTTCTCAACATCAATATAACATATGAATAAGTATATCAAACCATGATCAAGTGTAAAAATCCATTTTACATGTTAATATATTTTTCATGATGGTGATTTAACCCATATAGAATATTATGAAACAGCATAAATCACCATGTAAAAGAGTGTAGAGTTTTTAGATGACCTTAGGATGAAGTATGATGAAGAAAAACAAGTTCTAAACCTTATTTTAGAATCAAAACCCAAGCTTCCAAGACTAGAAAACCCTAATTTCCAAGAAAACCCTAATCTTGTACTTTTCTTAATTAACCCCTTTAAACACTAAACCAAGCTTTCAATACACCTTAGATATGTCTAACAATGAACCTTGAACACTTGGAATACTTGTAAAATCAAAAACTAAGAATGTATATGTGTTTGTATTTTGAGCCGTGACCTAGGAGCTCTTTGGGAGAGTTTTTGTGTTAAGTTTGCTAGTAAAATGAAGTAGTGAATGAAGAGTTGGAATAGAGTGCCTTTTATAGCAAGATTGAACAAGCTAAGGTTACTTTAACTTAACCATGGTTAGGCTTGAATGACCATTGTAAGAAGAAACCCAGGGGGAGTGGGTTCTTACAACAAGAGTAGAGACAGATGTAAGCGTAGTGGTTAGAGTTTGCTTGAAAAGTTTAGTAACACAAGTGTATATTACATTAAACGTAAAATAAATATCTTCCTTGTGTTTTTATCTATATATATGGCCACATATGTATATGTATAAGGAAATTGTATAACTTTTAAGTATTGGATACAATTGTGGGTATTTGGTTGAGTATAGATAGGTATTGGTGGTTCTGTAAATGCTTAAATGTATTATCCTCTAAATAATTATCTAACACTTGCTTGACGTAAACCTTTAATTGTTTGATGCTCGTTTACGTTGAATGATAATTTTTAGCTTACGTGGTTTAACTTAACTATTAAAATTAAAAGTAAACGCATACTAGACTAAAAATAAATAGTGAAATAAATGACGTCGTAAAATGACCTGAAAACACAGGGTGTTATAGTCTTCCCTCGTTTTTGTGAAGAGATGTGTATATTTCTTTCGTAATTGATCTTCACGTTCCCATGTAAACTCAGGACCTCTCCTAGAGTTCCATCAAACCTTAATGATTGGAATACGGCTTTGCTTCAATCGTTTAACTTCACGATCTATGATTTCTATTATTTCCTTGATAAAATGAAGCTTGTCATTAATATGAAGTCCATCCAACAGAACGGCTAATGGTTCGTCGGCATAGCACTTCTTCAAGTTGGATACATGAAACGTATTATGAACTATGCTCAGCTCTTGAGGCAACTCAATCTTATAAGCAACGGATCCAACCTTAGACAACACCTTGAAAGGGCCAACATATCTAGTTTTTAACTTCTCCCATTTGCCAAAATGTACGACCCCTTTCCAAGGTAAAACCTTAAGCATAACACTATCTCCAACTTGAAATTCCATTGGGTTATGCTTTAAATCGGCGTAACTCTTTTGTCGAACATGAGCGGCTTGAATTCTTTGCTTGATCTGAATGACCTTCTCAATTGTCTCTTGAACTATTTCTAGAGCGGTGAGTTGAACTTCTCCAACCTCGGTCCAACAAACAGGTGAACGACACTTTTCCGACCATAGAATGCTCAAAATGTTGCGCGCCTTGATGCTACAGATAACTATTGTTATACGAAAACTCAACAAACGGCAAATGTTTAACCCAACCATTTTCGAAGTGGATTACACAAGCACGTAGCATATCCTCGAGAGTTTGGATAGTTCTCTCGCTTTGTCCGTCAGTTTGTGGATGGTATGCAGTACTCATATTCAAATTCATACCCAAGGCCTTCTGAAGTGACCTCCAGAAATTTAATGCGAACCTAGGGTCGCAATCACAAATGATTGAGACAGGTATTCCATGACTCATGACTACCTTTTCAGGTACATTCTTGCCAATCTTTCCATGGGATCAGTTTCCCTCATTGGTACGAAGATTGCAGATTTAGTAAGTCGGTCAACAATCACCCAAATGGTGTCATAACCTTGTGACGACTTAGGAAGCTTTGTGATAAAATCCATAGTGATATTATCCCATTTCCATTAAGGTATCTCGGGTTGCACCAATAAACCCGATGGCATTTGGTGTTCAGCCTTGACCTTAGCATATGTCAAACATTTGCTAACATAGGTGGCGATGTCGGCCTTCATATCGGGCCACCAGTATAGCTTCTTCATGTCCTGATACATTTTGTCAGAACCCGGATGGATAGAGTATTTTGACTTGTAGGACTCGTGCATAATCACAGTCCTTAAATCACCATAACATGGCAACCAACTCTTACGATTTAAGCATAGAGTTCCATCCGCGCAGGGTTCCAACTTCTCCTTTGGTATATCCTTCCTGATCATAACTCCTACATCTTCGTTTTTGAGATTCTCTTGTTTTTGTGCTTCGGTCTGAGCATTCAAGATTTGTTTAGGAAGATCCAAACCAATAGTCATAACTAAGGCTCAAACTCTTAATGGTTTAATTCCCTCTTTCCTGCTCAAAGCATCAGCAACAACATTTACTTTCCTCGGGTGATAACGAATCTCACAGTCGAAATCACTGAGCAACTCTAACCAATGACGTTGCCTCATGTTTAACTCTTTCTGGTTAAGAATGTGTTGTAAACTCTTATGATCAGTGAACACCATACACTTGGTTCCGTATAAATAGTGCCTCCAAATCTTTAGAGCAAACACTACTGCTCCAAGTTCCAAATCATGAGTCGTATAGTTCTTCCCGTGAATTTTCAATTGGCGTGATGCATAAGCAATCACCTTCTCTCTTTGCATCAACACAGAGCCCAAACCTTTGATCAAAGCATCGCAGTATACGATAAAATCCTTGCTTCCTTCAGGTAGAGCCAGAATTGGCGCACTGCACAACTTCTGCTTTATTAACTGGAAGGCGGCTTCCTCCTTGTCACCCCAATCAAATTTAACTCCTTTCTGAGTAAGCTTAGTCATTAACTTGGTGATCTTTGAAAATCCTTCAATAAATCTTCGGTAATACCCAGCAAGACCTAAAAATTGACGAATCTCCGTTGGTGTTTTAGGAGATGCCCAATCTTTTATGGATTTGATCTTGGCGGGATCCACATGAATGCCTTGACTATCAATTATGTGGCCGAGAAATTATACATTAAGAATCCAGAATTCACATTTAGAGAATTTAACATACAACTCTTCTTCCTTAAGCAATTCCAGAATTGCCTTAAGATGTTCTTGATGTTCCTTGAATAGATAAGGATATCGTCAATAAAGACAATCACAAACTTATCCAAATATGGCTCGCACACCCAATTCATGAGATCCATGAATACCGTCGGTACGTTCGTCAAACCAAATGGCATAACTTGGAACTCGTAATGACCATATCGATTTTTGAATGCTGTCTTCGGAATATCTTCTTCACGTACTCGTAGCTGGTGATAACCTGATCGCAAGTTTATCTTAGAATAAACGCTGGATCCTTGTAGTTGGTCAAATAAATCGTCGATCCTTGGGAGTGGATAACGATTCTTCACTGTTAGCTTGTTCAGTTCTCGGTAGTTGATGCACATTTGAAATGATCCATTCTTCTTCTTGACAAACAAGACCGGAGCTCCCCAAGGTGAGGAACTTGGCCTTATGAAGCCTTTGTCGGAAAGCTCTTGGAGTTGATCCGACAATTCCTTCATTTCAGATGAAGCTAATCGGTAAAGCGCCCGTGCTACAAGTGCAGCACCAGGTATCAGATCAATTTGAAATTCCACTTGTCAAGTCAGTGGAAGACCCAGCAAGTCCTCGAGAAATACTTCAGGAAAATCTCAAACAATCAGTACGTCCTCAAGTCGCTTCCCCTCTGACTTATCCTCAGTCTTTTTTGTAGTAACATGTGTCAAAAAGACATGACATCCTTTTAGCATGTACTTCTGCGTTTTAGTGCACGAGATGATGTTCAAACGAGTATCGTTTCCTCATTCGCTTCCGTCACCATAAAGAATCAACGTTTCATTTCCCTAGGGAATACAAACGATTTTCTCGGCACAAACAATGACAGCTTGGTACTTTGCCAACCAATCCATACCAATTATGACATCGAAACTACCAAGTTCTACGGGCATTAAGTCGACATTGAATGGATGATTTAAGAAGTTTAATGTACAACCCCGAATGATAGTGTTTTACCTAATTATTCTCCCGTCGACTAGTTCAACATCATAATAATGATCTAAGGTAGTTGGTGTGATATCAATTTAGGATCTAAATGCAGTAGACACAAAACTCCTATCGGCACCAGTATCAAATAAGATAGAACCATAGCGATTGTTTAGAAGGAACGTACTCGTAACGATGTTGGAGTCTAGATTTGTCCCTACATTGCCCACCACATACACTTTTGCTGGTGCATTGCCATTTCCACCTTTATTACCATGGTTGTTGTTCTTTAGCTTTGGACACTCCCTCTTGAAATGTCCCTGGGCTTCGCACTCAAAGCAAGTAGCTTTCTGACCTGCCCCAGTGCCCCTTTGGTTGTTAGCAGTATTGGCATTTGTAGGACACCTACAGTCACGGGCCAGATGGCCAACTCTGTTTCACTTGTGGCATTTGGGAGCACACAGACCATCATGGTGATAGTTGCATTTAGAGCATAGTGGCTTAGATTCCCCATATGTCTTCTTCTCCCCAGGTCCAGCAATGTACGCCTTGTCAGTGTTCTGCCTCTTGTTTTGTTGTTGTTGGTTCTGATTGTTCCTTGAAGTGTCCTCAAACTTCCTTTTATTCTCAGTTTGGCGTTCAACAAAAGTGCAAATCTTGTTATCCATCAGCTTAGTTGCAAACTCAACTTCATCTTGCATTGTCTTCGGCTTAGACTCCATTACACTCCCGTGTATCATGTCGGGAAGACCGCCGACATACTTTTCAATCTTATTAGACTCTTTGGGAAACATCCTCCCGCACATTTTGTTATAGCTTACCAACATCGGCTTTCCTTTAAACCTTTTTGTTTCCAAGGATTCTCTCTAACCTCTAGCTTTTTAATATCACCTTGGGCAGTACTTGTCGGTCATCATCTTTTTCAGGTTTGTCCAAGTCATTGCATATGCAACATCGTGACCAACAGTCCTAACGTGGGAGTTCCACCACGTTAGAGCACTTCCAAGAAGAGTACAAGTGGCAAACTTGATTTGGTTTTCCATAGTGCAGTTGCTTATACGGAACACAGTTTCCATTCTTTCAAACCACTGAGTCAACTCGACAACTCCTTCAGTACCCTTAAAATATAGGGGTTTGCATTTCATGAAGTCTGGGTAAGTGCACTCACGAGCAAGAGGAGCTTGTCTCCTTACACCCATTCCTGAATCATGGCTGTCTTCGGCATTTCCGCTTCTGGTGGCCTCACGTTCTGCCAACACGTCAGCAACTCCTTGAGCAATTAATCTCTTAAGTTTCTCATCAGTCACAGAAGTAGTGGTGGTTGTTGTGGCTGGGGTGGTTCTGGTTTTGGGTGCTTTCCTTAGAGGCATTTTCTTCAAATCACAAGAAAATATAATACCCGTTAGATTTCATACAAATCATAACCATGACATGACATATACACAATAAATAAAGTGAGATCACATCACACAGTGAAATATACAACTGAATTGAAATTAACAATGGTGTAGCTAAATCAACATTCATTCATAATAAATTCGATTACACACATGACATAATACATCCATTCCATATATAATCTGGAAAACATACATGACCGATTCAGTTACAAAATGATCACTACCATTAGGTTACAAAATGAAAATAAAACCTAGAGCCTTACTAGCCAGGAGTTACCCCGTAATACTTAGTAGGCTATACAACATAGCTAAGACATAACCAGATCTAAGAACTACTACCGGCCTCCTCCGATACATCAGGATGTGCTGGATCTCTAGCAAGTCTCTGCTGACTCTGTAGTGCTACTATCTGAGTCTGCAATGTCCTCATCAGAGTCAGAGCCTCTACGAGTTGTGCCTGTCATCTGCGGTATGCAGCCCGCAAATCTCCAATCTCAGTTTGCTGTGCTAAAACTATAGTTCGTAGTGCTCTAACCTTAGAATGTGCCATATCACTGGCATCCATAGACTGTACCCAAGCCTCATGAGAAGCTCTGGCCTCACTCTCCATAAGTCTAGCCGTGCGAGCATAGGAGCGCCTATCTCTACGTAGCAAGTTGAGCTGACCGCTCATCAACAATCTATCATCCTGTGCATCATCAAGTCTCTCATAAATCTCATCTGTATCCTGCCTAACAGTAGTGACAAAATCCGTCATCCTCTGACCCAACTCTGCCACATCAGTCGCTGGTATCTCATCTGCAATCTCATCTGGATCCTCCTAAACATTAGTAATCCCGTAACCTATCTCCTTATCTGGGTCACGTCTAATCTCGGCATCCAGAGTACCAACAAAACCATAATCTGCTCTAAAGCCTCTAGTAGGCCTAGCAGTAGGAGCAGATGAACACTTCCTGATCTCATATCTGGGACCAGGAGCAATGCATAACCTCTTTTGAGGTGATAACGTAACCTCAGGAACTTCCGCTCTACAGTTCGTAAAGGGTAGAAGCAAAGGTGGTGATACTGTAGGTAATGGTATAGGTAAAAGTGGTGGTGTCCCTGATGGTGGTGTTCTTGATGGTAGTATCCCTGACCGAGGTGCTAGAATGTAGGTGGATGGTGTAGCAGCTCTCATCATGACCATAGATGCTCTGGTATGTAGAAGTACAATAGATGGTGGTAGTGGATGGGAAGTAGATGGTGACTCGGCTCTCAACCAGATCATAGCAGCTTTGTAGCCTAAAGGTGCTCCAGCATCAGTAGGGCTAGTAGGTAGTGGTGATGGTGCAGGAAATGGTGGGAAGGGTATCCGAGGTAGTGGTGATGATAGTGGGGGTGAGTGGTGATGATGGCGGAGTAGGTAGACATCCTAACAGTGGTACAATATGCGGGTGGTGGGACGGAGTCGGCCGGAGCTAGGTGCTTCTCCTCATTCTCATCCTCGCCCTCGTCCTCTTTCTCGTCATCAGTATCGTCTCCAGATGACTCCTCATCCTCATCATCTCTGTCAGCGGGATAATCAGTTGGATCCTCATCATCCTCCTCCTCTAGATCCTCTTTGGGATCAGACTCAATAATATAACCCGGTGAGTTAGTAGTAGGTGAGACAGCAGCAGGCAGTGGCTGCTCCTCAGCTGGAAATAAAAAAATAAAAGTGAAAGTTATACAAAGTCTCAACCCCGATTCCATATGGATAAGCTATAGGAGTGGGTATTTATAGCCCATACTTAACTAAACTATGCACTATTGGCTAATTAGTCCTTGCGTATGAACTATATAAAAGCTACGGTAATTCCGTAATATCGTCACATAAAATGAAATCCTAACAATCTTCCCCCCCCCCATGGGTAACGATATAACGGAATTACTTACAATATATTCCTAACAAGTACAAAATGTAAAGACATGAATCCTATTGGAGAATACTTCATGATGGATGGGAGAGAAGTGGGGGGGTGGGGGGGGGGTGGGGGGGGGGGGGGGGGGTGTGGGGGGGGGTGGGGGGGGGGGGGGTGATGGTGGGGGGGGGCCTAGCTTCCAATGCTGATGATGTCGGCAATGCCTTTTACTCAAGTCTGCAATCCACCATAAATCCAACTTTTAGTCCTGTAGGAAGAAATACCGTAACAGGCATGAGCTAAGTAACCCATACACTTCTGGTTAAGGAGAAGCTTCTGAATTAGCTTCCCCCTAATTCATGCCACATATTTAATGTTTAGAAGCTTTCAAAGCTTCCCCCCAAACAAGCAATCCTCTCTCGAGCAGTTTCAAAGCTTTCTTTCAAGCTTAGAATAATTAAGTGCACAGCGGAATTAGTAGCAAGCCACATCAAATATTGCTCCTTTGATAATAAGCTTAGTGATTAACTATTTGGTGAAACATTGACTGGATCAACAACATATCTTCTCACACTTGAATAATTCTTCTCACATTTCTTCCCCCTGGAATCTCAAGTAATGCATACCAAAAGTATCGAGATATCTCTTCCCCCATGTAGATGAAGAGATGCAACCAGTCTAATTGTATGAAGCCCAAAAACTTGAAGTACACACTCTATTCTATTAATGAAGTCGAAAATGTAACACCAAAGTAACAAGTTGAAGCACTAATCATCTCTGCGGACTAACCTCCGGCATATACTATAAAGCCCGATCAAGTGAACTCGTTGTGCATCCTTGATGTATACATTTCACCCTTTATGATAATGATATATATATATCTTGTTACACCCAAGTTAGCTGACGTCCGGGTAGACCAATTAAACACCTCCTAGTAGTCGAAATGTAACACCAAAGTCAACTAAGTCCGTATGACTCATTTCTTCCTGGCAGGATACTGACTACTGTAGAAATCATCATACATTGTGTACCTCTTTTATCATCAAACTATTTCTTACATCTCTACCCCATGTAGTTATATAAATAATACACAGAAATCACGAGTTAAACACGGATTTTCTCTGAGGGTTATGAACATTTGCTTCTCCGGATTTGCCAAATTAAGACAAAGACATGAAGTTCGTCACGTGTACTCATTGTGCGTTCAAATGTATTTCTCTTTCCCTCTTGATGGTTTTGATACCTCAGAACCAGCAACACATTATATGCACATATACTTGAATTCTTGTGAGAAGAATGAAATTAACCCAAATGAATCCTATGAGAATCAACTGCTGATCAAATCTCTACTCATTAACTCTCTCTGACTATCTTTACCACCCTTTATGTAGGCTATTTGAAGTGACCACTGATGGAGTAAACCTGATATACCAAACTTGAAACTGAAGTAGAATTTCTCGTTCTTGTGACTTAAGCTTGCACAAATGTTAGAAGAACGGTGTAGAGAATTTGTACTCCAAGCAAATCTCTAAGTATTCAATACCCCTCCCAAAGTATGAGACATTCATCACCTCTTGCGATTATCCATATCGTCTTCTGCGTGTGACACTGAGTACTACAACGTAACTCCTTTAAGTGATAGTTATCCAGGTCTTCAACCATCCACCCCTTGACTACTGGAAACTAGATAAACCAAGTCTTCAACTTAAATCTTAAGCACGAGCAAGTTATCATTGAAAGTCATGCATCCAACCAACCCCGACTTCAAGATAAAATAAGAATACGCCTTCGTGAAATGCAACTTCAATCACAAATAAGTGATACCCGATCAACTTCGTAGTCACTTAGAAAAATTAATGTCCAATCAAGCCTTAAAAATTTAAATTCTGATGATTCTTCATAAAACTCGATCCCGATCTCGAAAATTACTATAGTCACTGAATAGACAAGGTTGTCATTACTAGCCACAAATATTCCCCTATATCACTTAATATAACAAAAATAGGTCCAAATTAACCAAATTTTGTTAAAAAGTCTTGTATAACCATTTCAGCCCACAAAACATGTTAAACCCGGCCTAACCATTCACTAATCATTGGCCAAGTTTGAGTATTTAGAAAAATCAGCCCAAGTTAATAGATTCTCGTGAGGACCCCACAGTCTTGAAAAAAAAAAAAAATTAAATTTACCTTGGCCTACTAAGTGAAAATCACCTATAGCGGCCCAACATTATGTAAAGAAACTTGGCGCCCATCATTTGTTAACAACATACGATCCAATAGTAGATATACATCACCATATCTCGTTTTATTAGGGTATAAGATCCCCAATCCTTCTCACACACCCTAACCCTAATAAAAAAAATCATACGCCCCCATCATCTTCTCATCGATACTTCCAATGACACCATACTACAACATAATTCACACACATCACAAAATCAGTCAAAGAAATAAAATCTTCTTCCTTTATACTCTTCTTTATCTCCTAACAAATCCACCACAACCATTTGTAAATTGGAGTACTTACAACAGAAGATCGAAGGCTTATAAGATACAAAAAGAGGGTCCTCGGGTAGGTCATTTGATTATTCCGGTTTTTTGTGTGTCAATTAATCGAAATAAAGAAAGAAGATAACAGATTTGTTATGTTGCTTTCTTTGAATTCGAATATTAAGAATGGTAATAAACCATTAAAGATTCGTGATGAGATTGAATTCGTTTTAACGATCTATAAAAGTCTTGCAATTGAATGCAAAACACGAATACAATAACTGAGGTCAATCTTGTACTTAATCATTGTCGTGTCACTGATGGGGTTGTTGACAGTAGGATGGAGTTGGATTTGAAGTTGTATAAATGTGACGATGGGAATAGGATTAGATTTGAATTTGATTTTGTGTTGATGTAGTGACGAAGGGATGTGTTAGATAGGTTGTTGGATTTGTTTTGTTATTAGTTTGATTGAAGCAGTGATGTTGATTTGCTATGGTTATGCTCGAGTCTGTTCTTCTTCTCGTCTTGTCTTTCTTTTCTTTTTCTTTCTGGTTTGACTTTGCTCGTCAATATTTGACTCGGTTTTAAGCAAAACGCAACATCGATTTTTTTTTGCCATAGTTTCTTTTCATAAAAACCATGAATTTGTCTTCAAAACGCAATGGTAGAGTAGACGAAACGCAACCACAAAACGCAGTTGACCACACCAAAACGCAGTTGACCAGTCACTGTCGTACTTTCCAAAAAAATGGATCTGGTATTTTGTTTTTTGATCAAAACGCAATGAAGAAACCTAGAAAAATAAGCTCATTTTTCTTTGTCTTTTAAACACGAACACAGCAGATCTAATGAGTAATGAAAACAGAAAGATATAACACATATAATATCCGTTATCTTGACATTTTCACAAGAAAAGAACACACTAAAAATTAATGAACGGTAACGAGACATGCATGAACAGTAAATGAACAATGTCATGAACAGTAACAGTGACAATAAAACATATGACACACAACCACAAACTGTGATAGATTTCACAAATTTTGAGACCAACCGGACACAAAATGTAACCGACCCAAGATTGTAACCATGGCTCTTAATACCAATTGAAGGACTAAAGAATCATAGATCCGGTGGTCTAGGTGAATCAAACCATATGAAACTAGTCATGTTTTGTAGAGAGAGAGTAGAGGGAGAGAATGTAAAAGTGTGTGTGTTTTATTAAAAATGAAAGTGAAAGTTTACAAAGTCTCAACCCCTCCATGGAAGCTATGGAGGGGTATTTATAGCCCATACTTAACTAAACTATGCACTATTGGCTAATTTAGTCCTTGCGTATGAACTATATAAAAGCTACGGTAATTCCGTAATATCGTCACATAAAATGAAATCCTAACAATAGAAGTAAAGGTGGTGATGATGTAGGTAATGGTATAGGTAAAAGTGGTGGTGTCCCTAATGGTGGTGTCCCTGATGGTGGTGTCCTTGATCGAGGTGCTAGAATGTAGGTGGATGGTGCGGCAGCTCTCATCAGAACCATGGATGCTCTGGTGCGTGGAAGTACAATAGGTGGTAGTAGTGGTAGTAGATGGGAAGTAGATGGTGACTCAGCTCTCAACTGGATCATAGCAGCTCTGTAGCCTAATGGATGAGTAGGGCTAAGTGTAAAGTGTGGAAGATGGTATATGTGGTAGTGGTGATGAGTATGATGTAAGTGGTGATGGTAATGGTAATGTAGTGGCAACTTCAGCAATCAGTGCCGCAATAGACGCTGCCATAGGAGGTTGTGGTCGGACGGTCATTCGTGCCCCATGGGTACCAGTCTGGGGTGGTAGGACGGATCGGCCAGAGCTAAGTGCTACCTCCACCTTCTCCTCGTCATCGCCTTCTCCTCCTCCTTGCCATCAACATCGTCTTCGGAGGACTCCTCCTCCTCATCATCATCATCTCTGTCAGTGGGATAATCAGCTGGATCCTCCTCAGGATCCTCATCATCATCCTCCTCTAGATCCTCCTTGGGATCAGACTCAGTAATATAACCCGGTGAGTCAGCAGTGGGTGAGACAGCAGCAGGCAGTGGCTGCTCCTCAGCTGGAAACACATCATCCTCAGGTGGCATAAACTCTGGGTATGCAGGCTCCGGAACATATGGTACATAGACAGGTGAAGGTGGGTGCTCAGGACCGAGCACATAATCAGGAGATGGTGGGTGCATCGGTAGTCCGTCATATCCGTAGACCACAACTCCCGGAGAGCCTACGTCTGATGGCTCCTCGTAGTCGCTAGATATCGATGTGTAGGTGACCGTGGAATGCTCTGAATCCGACATGACAAAATCTGTGACAATAAAAAGTAGCTTATATAAGTATTAATATAAGACTCTTATCGTAATATACGTAATATATATTATAAACACGTATATCAATCATGAATGCATCTAGTATAACCAACTAATGCAAACAACTAGTGTATGTATGTCCCGTGAAAACCCCTTCGTATGAATGCAATGTTTGAAAACGGTTATAGTCCAAGTAAAAACATTTGACCTGGTTCTCTATAACCTTGGCTCTAGATACCAATCTGTAACACCCCCAAATTGGGTCGCAGCGGAATATGGGTCATGGGAGTGTTACTTCATAGATCAATAGCACAAGATATATATGAGAACAACCTTAAAAAGAGTCGTAAAACTGATTGGATTTAAACAAATGTGTTGTTACAGAAAGGTCCAAAAGCTTCAACTTGTTCATTGTTCAAAAGGTAAAGATTCTACACATAACAAATATTTCCCCAAAATGTAATGCGACCAAATCTTTAATGCACATGACTTCTAAAATATGAAACAAATGTATCCCTTGTCTTGTACCTCATTGACCTCTTGAGAAAACATGCTTTAAAACGTCAACAATAACATTGGTGAATTCATAGGTTTGTAAAATGTATAATGTGGGACCACAAGATTTTCCAAGTGTATGATAATATAACATATGCAAACATCACAAAAATGTAATTATGTTTCCCTAAGCTCATGACACTGAAGCTCGACATATATGAAATGCAATATAAATTATCAACATTGCCCTTGATGATGTTCTAACCTGCAACATCATCAAATCCGACATGGTAATAAACGTTTTTTTTTTTTTTCCCCCGCGGTTTTTTTGGCAAACCAGCACAGTGAGCGCTACTCACCCGAATGGGGAGGTCAGTCCCAAATAGATCTATTTATAACATTCGCGCTTACTCAGTAATTGATAGTTCATGATAATGGGCTCATTGGGTTATCACTACTTAGGAAAACACGTAATCATAATGTAAAAATGTCCACTTGTGTCCAATTGTAAAAGCCATGCATGTTTCTCACCCCAAAACTTGTAAATCATAGAAATCGTAGAAACGTGGGGCTATGAACTCACCTCGAGTGAATGAATCAACAATGAAAGTTATAGAATGAAACTGCGTCACGTAAGTGTCTGAATGCAACCTAATTAATTATAGGTCGTATGAGCACTAAGTACTTTGAATAACTAATACTGTATATAATTCTATATAGCTACATCACCATCTAATTGTAATTGAGAAATAATATTTATAAAGTTAAAATGTTTATAAATATTACCTTAGTAAAAATGTCGTAACTTTCTCGTTTTAAATCCATTTTGTACGTTCTTTATGTCCACGCTTTCGTATTATAATGATATATCACTATATTACATTTTAATATTTTTAGCCCTCTGGCGAACAGTGATTTTTACTGTTCATGCACTTTATAAAATTATTTTTATAATTTAGTTATCGTAATCTCGTAAAAGTCATATCTTATTCGTTTGAACTCCGATTTTAGCGATTCTTTTGAGCACGTCTTCGTAATTAAAAGTTCTATCTAACTAAAATATTTTTTCCAAAAAGTTTCTAAGATGAACAGTAATTTATTTTTATAAAAGTATTTATGATCGTAAACACGAAAAATCCATAACTCCTTCGTTATTGATCAAATAATTATGTTTCTTAATATTTTGGAATCCTAAAAATATGTACTTTCTGTGAAAAATAATCAAATTTTTTTATCAGATGTGGAAAGCAATAAGTTTTTATAAAATTTTCTTTTATAAAAGCATTTATTATCGTAAACATGCAAATGGCGTATCTTCTTTGTTATAGCTCGGATTTTCGAGTTCTCTATATACCTACGATCGTCATGACATGTAGTATTTTAATAAAATATAAAATAAATACTTTATTTTCTAATTTAAAACCGAAAGTTTGGAGTTTTTATATAACAAGTGTTTAAACTTACTTTTATAAACTTTTTGGCATAAATATAATACTACAAGTCCTCTACCATATTTCCTACTACAAGTCCCATATATTTTAAGTACTCTAGTCCATCATTTATCCAAGAATATCAAGTCCTTTCATTTATTTACTTATAAACTTTAATAAGTAAACTCTTAAACAATTAATCTATATATACTTTTATAAATTAAACCATACTTGTATAATGTATATACTTTCTTTTTAACATGTTTTTAACATCAATATAACATATGAACAAGTATTTCAAACCATGATCAAGTGTAAAAATCCATTCCACATCTTAATATATTTCCTAGATGGTGATTTACTACATAGATATTATATACACATAAAATCACAAATGTAAAGAGTGTAGGGTTTTTAGATGACCTTAGGATGAAGTATGATGAAGAGAAACAAGTTCTAAACCCTAGTTTAGAATCATAACCCAAGCTTCCAAGACTAGAAACCCCTAATTTCCAAAGAAACCCTAATCTTGAACTTTTCTTGATTAACCCTTTTAAACACTAAACCAAGCCTTCAATACACTTTAGAATACCTTAGATATGATGTTAGAATACTTGAATATTTGGTAATAAAAATTGTATGGATTGTTTGTTTGGTTTGTGTGTGAGCCGTGGCTAGGAGGAGAGAAACAAAGAGAATGAGTGAAATTTTGCTTAAGGACATAAGTATGTGTTATCTTGCTAGTCTAGCACTCTTTATATACTACAAGGATGAGTCAAAGACACTATTGAAGATCAAGACCATAAGAAAACAAGGGGAGGGAATTAAGGAATAAATTTGGTCAAATGTACTAGTCATGAGCTAGCATAATGAGTTCTAGTGTTTGTACAATGAACTTGATAAAGTGTTTGTGTGCTCAATGTCCCCTTGGGAGCTTATTGTATCCGGATTTTTTAGGGGGGATAGGACTAGGAAAATCTTAGATATTTTATGGTAATATACTTGTAGTCTTGAAGTTATAAGGTGTAGGATCAAGTGTAGAAGTGAATACTCGTAAAGTGTTGGTTTTGGTTTGGTTCCTTTATGTATAATTTGGTCAACATGGTAAACATAGGTGAAGTTTTATAAAACTTTGAGTATTGGGTATAATAATGGGTATTTGTTGAAGCGTAGATAAGTTTTGGTGGTTCCGTGAATGCCTAAATGTATTTTTTGGCGAAACATAAACACTTTACGTAACCAATAAAAATAAAATATGCAAATTTAATAATTATCCTCCAAATAATTATTTAACACTTGCTTGACATAAACATTTAATTGTTTGATGCCCGTTTACGTTGAATGACAATTTTTAGTTTACGTGATTTAACTTAACGATTAAAATTAAAAGCAAACACGTACGAGACTAAAAATAAATAGTGAAATAAATGACGTCGTAAAACGACCTGAAAACACGTGGTGTTATACTCTTCCTCTTCTTGTGTTTGAGAATAATGAAACTGAAAAGATTAAAACTTCAATCGATGATCCTCCTGATCTTGAACTCAAGGACCTACCTCCTTATCTTGAGTATGCATTTCTTGAGGGAACTTCTAAGTTACCCATCATTATTGCTAAAGACTTGAAGAGGGAGGAAAAAGAACAACTTCTAAAGGTTTTAAAGTCACATAAACGGGCGATATCTTGGAAAATATCTGATATTCGAGGAATTGATCCTAATTTTTACACACATTAGATATTAATGGAAGATGACTTTAAACCAGCTGTTCAGCACTAGAGACGGGTAAATCCTAATATCCATGAAGTAATTACAGCAGAAGTTATCAAACTTCTCGATGCTGGATTAATTTACCCTATCTCTGATAGTCCTTGGGTGAGCCCGATTCATGTCGTACCCAAGAAAGTGGGTATGCCGATTATTACTAATGAAAAAAATGAGTTGATTCCTACAAGATTGCTCATGGGTTGGCGCATTTGTATTGAATACTGAAAGTTAAACGACGCCACCCGTAAAGACCACTTTCCTCTCCCTTTCATGGACCAGATGTTAGAACGTTTAGCAAGAAATGAATTCTATTGTTTCTTAGATGGTTGTTCTGGATACTTTCAAATTCCTATTGATCCTCAAGACCAGGAGAAAACCACCTTCACCTGCCCTTATGGAAAATTTACTTATGGAAGGATGCCTTTCGGTCTTTGCAATGCTCCTGGGACTTTCCAAAGGTGTATGGTGGTTATTTTCCATGATATGATTAAGAAAACCATGGAAGTTTTCATGGATGACTTTTCGGTCTTTAGGGATTCCTTCTCTTCTTGCCTCTCTCATTTAGATATGATGCTAAAATGGTGTGAATACACCAATCTAGTTCTAAATTGGGAGAAGTGCCATTTCATGGTCAAAGAGGGCATTGTCCTCGGCCATAAGATCTCTAAAAATGGTATTGAAGTAGATAGAGCTAAAGTGGATGTGATTCCAAAACTACCTCCTTCGACCATAGTTAAAGGAATTAGGAGCTTCTTAGGTCACGCCGGCTTTTATAGGTGATTTATCTAAGATTTCTCCAAAATAGCTCAGCTGATGACCCACTTGTTGGAAAAAGACACTCCTTTCTTATTCTCTTTTGAGTGTTAATCTTCTTTTGAAATCCTAAAAAAGAAGTTAACCGAATCTCTTATTCTTGTCTCCTCGGACTGGGACTTACCGTTTGAAATTATGTGTGATGCTAGTGATTTTGCTGTAGGAGCCGTTTTAGGACAAAGAAAAGGGAAACATTTTAGGCCTATACACTATGCAAGTAAGACCTTATCGGATGCTCATACTAATTACACCGTTACTAAAAGAGAACTTTTAGATGTGGTGTATGCATTCGAGAAATTTCGGTCTTACCTTGTCTTATCTAAGACAATAGTGTATACAGATCACTCGGATTTAAAATACCTATTTGCTAAGCAAGATGCTAATTCAAGATTGATCTGGTGGATTCTCCTGCTCCAAGAATTTAATATCAAAATTCACGATAAAAAATAAACCGAGAATCTCGCGGCCGATCATTTGAGCAGATTAGAAAATCCTCATCAAGGGGATCTCGTTGGTATAGAAATGAATGACAATTTTCCACACGAGTCCCTAAATATGATTTCTCTTAATCCCGATAATAAACTTTAACACCCCCAAATTTACACGCAGCGGAACCAACAATTTGGGTGTTAAATAATAGTACAATAGTCATAAGACATAAAGAACGACTCAATGAGGCGTTTTAAAAACAAACAACCATTCCATTTCATATTTATCAGAGTTCAAAAGCGTAGTCCCAAGAGATCGTTACCATACATAAAATAAGTTTGATTTAACCAAACTAAAACAAATTTTTAATGAGGAGTGGGTTTTTAAATGGTGGACAAACGTTTAGCGCAATTCCTCCACACTAGTGCCTCCAAGCCTTCATACTTAAATTACCTGAGATGAAACATGCTAAAAAGTCAACACGAAGTTGAGTGAATTCATAGGTTTGATAATTTATAAAAGAATTGAACACAGGCATAAAAATAATCATATGCTTCATATAGACTTGTTGATCAGACAAGCTAATAAACAACAGTTGCATTGAGCTCGCGACACCGATCCCATTGACGAAATCCATAATCAAGTAATAATACAATGAATGCCCCCAGGCTAGGTATTTTCGTCAGATACCTACTTACATCTCCATACAATATGTCCGTACATTGGGAGTGCTCACTTTCCGGGATTCGAACTCCCAAAAACCGAACCGGGTTGTCAAGCCCATAGCGCTATTAATTGTATGAGCGGCTAGGTAGTTGACGGCTCACGATTGGGGTCTTATGACGAAAGCTACTCAAGCAACAACATATATCCACAAACGGGTCCAAGCATACAAGAAGAAAACTACTTGCGTTCGTTTTATAAAAACTAGCATGCATCTCCCTCGCGGGGTTTTATAAATACAGTTTAAAAGTTGAAAGGCGAGGCTATAAACTCACTTGATAATGCCGGAAGAAAATAAATCGGCGATAAACGAACTTGGTCGTCGGCACGTAATCACCCGGAACCTATACAACATGTATGGGTTTTTAGGTTTCTATGTCGGTAAAAATTAATAATGACGACAAAATAGACAAGTATGTATATGTAGGTATGATGATCAAGTTATAATTGGGTAAGTTAAATCACACTTAAGTTTTCTAAGTAAAAAGTATGTCATTTTTACTAGGTTTTATTAATTGCTAGATTTTACTAGTTTTGATCTAATTGGTCAAAAAAGCCCAATAGGCCCAATTATAAGCCCATTAAGTAATTTGGTCAATTTTAATGGTCCATGACCAGGCCTTAGTCCAAATATTAGGCCCAAGTGGGTTGGGTCCAATGCTAAGCCCAATAAGTCTTATAGTTATAATTAATGTATTTGGGTCTAGTGGCCCATTTAAGTCTTATGGCTTATTTTAAGTTTATGTGTATAACTTGTATAAATTTTCCGGGTTTTCGGGGTTGATATAAGTTTAAGGTCAGTAGGTTCAATATATAAAAACTCCCAAAAGTGGGTCCTACCACCTCGGGTTTTCGTCGCAAAAACGCTTTACAACTTTTAGTATGAATATAGACGTAAAAGTTTTATATAGATTTATGTTTATAAAAATAGTTATATCTCTTTAACCATAAATAATGTACTTATAATATTTACATTTCTAGTTTCATATTTACGTGTTACATTATAGATTTGTATAAGTTTTTTCTTATACTTTATTTTTGAGTGGATTATACTTAAAGTATTTCTTTATACAAAGTCATTTCTCATTTTTGGCTGAAAACTACATTGTACCATTTTTTGATGCCCATTTTCAAACAATAATGATATTGGTTGACTATCCATTTGATACTTGTATCTACATAAGTTTAATCTACATCTCATAGTTTTCGGGTTTTTACATCAAACTCAGCAGTGAAATTATGACTTTTGATACGTTCTGTCCAGCAAGGTCAGATTTGACACCTTTTAGTAAAAAGGGCATAACTCATTAAATCAACAATGTTATTTTTCAAACGACACATCTAGAGGTCGTTCTCTTGTATCTATTGCTGTGTATTACGAAGTAACACCCCAAATGGTATTCCGCTGCGTTGTATGTGATTTTTGGGGGTGTTACATACAGCCCCAAATTTTTAAGTATTTTCTAGTGATTCTACTAGTTGATTTGTTCATCTACCACTTAGATCTAAGCATGCATGTATTGTTTTTCTCATTTGATCATCATGAACACTACATATACATCAAGAAATTGATTTGAACATATACATTAGTAATGAAAATAATACAAGAATAACAAAAATAGGTAGAGATTTATACCCACAAAATGATGTAAATGATGATTATCACCCAAAACAAAATGACTCCTTCACACCAAGTCTTGAATCTTTACCCAAATGTTTTTGACACCACTTTATTATGACCCAAATGACTCCATAATATCTTCAATAACTTCAGCCCCAAAATGTATGAAAACTTTCTTGAAAAAGCCTCTTAATCACTTCAAAACATCTTCATTTTATAAGGTAATCATTATAACATGTGTAGTTATTATTTGGTTAGTAAAAATTTGATGGAAATGGTATGGTGGTGGTGTGGGTGGCGTCAAGAGAGGAGAGGAAAGAGAGCAAGTGCAGAATTTTTGAGTGTTCTATGTGTTTGAGTGTGAAAATTGGTCATAATAAGGCTTATATATGCACATACAAGCATTGCCAAGTGTTATAGAGTTGGATGACACATGGGGGTCAATTGTGGATCCCTTCCACTTTTGATCCCCCTTAGGTTAATGGGAAGAGTTATAAAAAAAACTTGTCTCACATTTTGTAAATGCGGGTATTATCAAAGTCCGATATTTAAAAAAAGTACGATTTGCAGTCGTTTTTCGTAAAACGTAAAAATAGTACGAGACACGAAAAATAAAAACGAATGTAATAAAAATATTTCTACGACATTTTGAAAATATAAACGTTGATGCTTAACGTATGATTCTCCGGTTCTTCGTTGACGTCGCGCAAATTACAATCGTAAACCCTAATTTCTTTCGGTTTTGTCGTGAGTTCATATTTCAACATAAAAATGAAAATTATAATTAATACTCGAGAATAAAAATAACGACCTGAATTTGACGGATTGTCACAACATTTCCCCCTAAAATGGATCTTCGTCCTCGAAGATCGATTCATTTTCTTGCCCTTTTCTTGTTAAAGTCAAAAAGATGAGGGTATTTCTTCCACATCTGGTCCTCCCGTTCCCAAGTGTATTCCGGTCCACGACTCGAGTTCCATCGAACTTTTACTATAGGGATCCGACTCTGCTTAAGTTGTTTCACTTCTCTGTCCATGATTTCAATGGGTTCTTCAATGAAATGCAACTTCTCGTCGATCCTTACTTCGTCAAATGGAATGATAAGGTCTTCATCTGATAGACACTTCTTTAAGTTCGAGACACGGAACGTATTATGTATTCCTTGAAGCTCTCGGGGTAATTCCAGTTTATATGCCACCGGACCTATTCTTGATAAAATCTTGAATGGTCCAATATAACGGGGACTTAATTTCCCACGTTTTCCAAATCGAACAACACCTTTCCACGGTGATACTTTCAGCATAACTTTGTCACCCACTTTGAACTCCAAAGGTTTACGTCTCACATCCGCATAACTTTTCTATCTACTACGAGCAGCCAATAATCGGTTTTTGATTTGCACAATCATCTATGTCGTTTCGCGAATCATTTCTGGTCCCGTGAGTTGGGCATCCCCAACCTCACTCCAACATATAGGCGATCTACATTTCCTTCCATATAGAGCTTCGAAAGGTGCGGCTTTAATACTAGTGTAACACCCCCAAAAATATGACAACGCAGCGGAATACCACATGGGGTGCTACTTCATAATACACAGCGCTAGATACA
>BQNB010076655.1:0-31093 GCA_026074375.1 Tanacetum coccineum
GCTGCTGCTAGCTTTTCAGCTTGTTCCTTCTTTGCTGCTGCTAGCTTTTTGGCTTTCTCCTTCTTCTTTGCTGCTGCTAGCTTTTCAACTTGTTCCTTCTTCTTAGCTGCTGCTATCTTTTCAGCTTCTTCTTTCTCCTTTGCAGCAGCTTCCTTTTTAGCAGCTTCTTTCTCAGCAGCTTCCTTTTCAGCAGCTTGTCTCATTTTGCTGGCTCTGTTTCTTCTGCAGATTTTTACTGATATTTCAACATCTATTCCCGTTTCAGTAGCTTCATTATCTTCTGCAACATCCACCTCATTATTATCACCACCATCTTCATTACCATCACCATTACCAACACCACTAGTTCCTGATCTTTCTTCATATTTACGAAAACCTTTTGTGAACTCTTCTTTGAACTTTTTAACATATAATGTTAACTTTTCATCTCCACTGAATAGTTCAGCCATCTCCATGTACTCTTTCAACAAATGCTCAAGCTCCGTTTTCTCTTTCAATACATTTTAATTTTTTTTTCTATTGTCTCATAGACTAACTGTTTTGTAAATATATAAAAAAATAATATAAGAATTTATCTCTGGTGATATATCATACATAGTAATATCTCTATTCATTATCTCTGGTGATATATCATACATATTACTGTTTTTTTCATTAAATATATATAAAAAACCATATATATTAGGGGCAATTGCATATATCCGCATTAAAAATTGCATATTTGCATATATAACCAAAACATGCTTAACTTGCATTGTACATCATGCATTGAAAACTTATATTTTGGGTATATATTCAAATATTCAAGTTTTAGTGGGTATATATTCAATTCTCCTTATAAATTAAAACTTAATTTTTACAAATTACTTTCTTTTATTATCATATATTATACCAAAAAAAAATATAAGCATGGTACCATCTCTATAAGCATATTATTAGTGATATAAGCATTTATCACTGGTGATATATCAAGTATTTTTGAGTTAATAAAGATATTTTTTACAAGTAACTGACCTCTCTCAGTTTTCGTTTCTCAGCGTCTTTTTCATTCTCGTCTTCTTTATCATCATCTTCAATAACTTCCACCAATCCAATACGACCTTTAGACATCTTAAAATTCTCTCTATCCATAGCATCCTGGCTGGTCCAATTCCTTAATGCAAGCCATTTACGTTGCATCATCACCATACCATCAATTTTTGTATAATGCAAGTAAATGAGCTGTTATTAAATCAAATACACAATGAATTAAAATATGTTTCAGTATTTTTTTATTTAATTTGATATTAAAAAGGGGAAGTTTAACTTTACCATTAAAACTGTGTTTGGCCCATAGTTCCAGTTTTCTAGTGTCCTATCATCCCAAGTAGTCTTGCTTGTTTTTATATGATCCCCCATGAACCTGCACCAGTCAAAATCATTGATGATATCTGTAGACTTGATGTTCTTTATCACATAGTATATCAGCCTTGAGCTATTATCGCATTGGATCATGCAGTTTCAGAATAGCATCATGTAATTCATTTGGAACATGAAGTCTGTGTTTGTTGTTCTTTGAATCTGCTTAGATAGATAAGATATTGTTATGTACTTCTTGTTATGAAACTGTTCCTTGAAAGCCTTTAGAAATTCGTCATCATACTCCCTTGAAGAAGCAGACTCGAGTTTGTTTTTTCCCATAGGGATACCTAGCACTTCCCAGATCTTTTTTGGTGTGATTTTGAGTTTAGACCCACTTGGGAAGTCACTTTCATTGTTTTTTTATCTAAATTTTTTACAACAAAGTATGGTAACATCCCAGGTATCTTCTCAAATGGGAAATCCAACAAAGTTCTAAACCTCATCTCTCTTATCTTTGTTTTCCTTTCAGGCGTTAAAGTTTTTGTCGCTTCGTATAGTGGTTTAACTGTAGTTTTTGCCCTTAATGATTTTTTTTGAGCGGCGATTTATTAAAACACTAGGAAGGAGCTAGATCAAACAAGAACAATATAAGGGTTCTTAAGCCAATCGTCCCACTTGAACGACGCTTTACATCTGAATTTACACCAATAAAAAGAACTAGAAACTAAATTATCAAATATCAGCGCCTTTTCAGGGATCTTCTTATCAAACAGAAGCTTGTTGCGAAAGTTCCACATATACCACCACAAACCATAGTATACACCCTCAAGAACGCCTTTGAGTTTGGATTGAATCCGAATAGAAACTAACCAAACTCGCCATTCCTCGTAAGAATTCACATCCGAATAGTCGATATTCCACCAAGAAGATATCTTACGCATAATCTGTCTCACTACAACGCATTGAAAGAAAATATGGTTTGTCGATTCCACACCGGCATTACAAATGGGACAAACAATCGAATCAATATCCATTCCACGACGAGAGATATTAAAACGCGTTGGGAGCGCGTTAGATTTGACTTTCCAAGCTATGATATTCACCTTGATTGGCACGGATTTAACCCACCTAGTCGGCAAACTAACATCCTGAAACCGATTCCCATCAATCTCCTTTCGAATTGAAGCCACCGAAAAGACCCCATCACTTTCTAACGTCCAAACGTAACGATCTTCGCAAGGCACGAGAGTAGTCATCCGAGAAATCTCAGCCAAAGAGTTAAGTTGCATCTCTTCAATTCCACTTCTCGCTTTTCTTCGAAATGAGTTATCTAAACTTGACGCATTCAATTTCGAACTAACAGTAGCATTCTTATTCAACTCAAGAGCGAACATACGTGGGAACAGCTCTTTGATGACACCGCCTTCATACCAATTGTCGACCCAGAACCGCGTGTTCTCCCCATTCCCCAGCTTCAATCGGATGTAATCTGCAACATTAATACCCCGACCTTGTAACACCCTTACTTCGTGAACTATCGATGTCCAGCAGGTTCGAACTCCACCAGAAACATCCTTGTTCAAATTCCCGTCCTCCCCATAAATAGCCTTAATCACTTTAGTCCATAAGGAACATTTCTGAGAATAGAACCGCCAAACCCACTTGAGCATGAGACCTCTATTAAGGGCAAACAAGCTTGATACCCCTAAACCCCCTTTATCCTTCGGAGTTAGGACCTTGTTCCACTTTACCCAAGAAGCTTTGTTACTCTTCGGATCCTGGCCATTAAAGAACCGGCTACGAATAGATTCAAGAGATTTAAGAATACTCGAGGGAACCTTAAAAATGGACATATGGAAGATTGCCCTTAATGATTTGAATTGCCTTTCAATTTTTTTCTTTTTTACACTTTTTACTTGTGACTCTTCAATCTCATAATCTTCATCATCATCTTGTACCTTCTTCTTTCCTTTTTTTATCCATCTTCTTCCTTTCCTCTGCTTTATTTTTAGGTTTTTCAACCCTCTTCCTTTTATTAAGAGGCTCTTTTCCCTTCTTCTCTAATTGTTGTTTTTTCGCAGATCCTTTTATTGTTCTCTCCGGAGCTTCTGTTTCTGTTCTTTTTCTCTTTTTTCCATCCTCGTCTGCTGCTTTGTTTTGTATCTCATGTGATTGCTTAGGTGTTTCATTTGTTGTTTTTTGAATCAATGATGTTGATGTGTTAGTAGATTCATTTGATATCACTGGTGATATGTTTGTTGTGTTTTGTAGATTTGTTTTTTCTTTTTGTGGTGTTGTATCAACATTTGTTGATGGTGGTTGCTAATTTGTTTCATTTGTTGGTTCTTGAATTGTTGTTGTTGGTGTTGGATTAACATTTGACGATGGTGTTGTCGGATGATTCTCTATTGGTTTTGGGTTTTCTAGAGTTAAACGTCTTGCTGCATTCGCTTTTGTTCTTCGTGTTGGTGTATTTTCAGATGTTGGTGTTGTTTCTTTTGTTGGCGATATGATTTCTGTTTCTTTTTGCACATCTTTATTTTTCTTAGGTTTTTTCGCAATTGATTTTGTCCTTTTTTTTCTTCATAGAAGTCAATGGTATGTTCAAATCTGCACAAATAAATTGTATGCTAGTCTTTGCGTACTTCATTTGTTATCTAAATATCATTTGTGATGCAAAAACTGAATAAGTATGCGTTATACAGTTTATAAGTTTCTATCTATTTTGTCATGTCAAATATGATATTATACATAGACAGATCAAGTGTGCTACTTACAGATTATCAAATGTGATATCAATTGTGATATTGCAAGCAAGCAAAACATATATGACATCAAATGTGATATTGCAAGGAAGCGAAAACTAGTATGTTGCATATATATAATATAATATAACACAAAGTCTAAACATTTAAACATGTATTTTGCATACATTCAGATTTTATCACCACAGTTGACATTTTTAAATTACAGACACTTATATGTTAGAATGCACCTTTACTTTTACCAATCTCCAGAGATAGATTTACAAAAAAATTGTTTCTATGACTATAATACAAGTGTTTTTTTAGATAATAACATGATGTATGAAATTATAACGTTTAAAAGATTTTTTTTGAGAGACTAACCGGAGATAGCTTGTATTACGCCTAGATCCTTATAAATATCAACGTCTACATTTTTTCGAAAAGCAAAAATCTTATGTTTCATGAAAAACAAAAACTACAGAACATAACTATAGATATACTAGTCTATGATTTAAATTATATATATCACTGTATCCTCTATATTGTTTGGCTGAAACGCGCGAACGCTGGCCTAAACGCGCGAAATCACTGTTGATAAACTACGTATCATTACTATTATCTAACACTGCTTTTTAAATATTTTATCACTGGTGATAAACTGCATATCAATCACTAGTTTATGCAAATCCAGAACAAAAGCAAACTCTAATCTCTCATTTAAATTAATAATTCATCAATAATGCTAAATAACAAATAAGTTACATAAATAAGCATAAAATCATCCAAACATCTCAATAATTCATCAATAATCACTAAAATTAACAAATATCATTTTATACACAATTATAAAAGAAATAAGCACAAAATTATCCGAATATCAAAGAAATTAGCATAAAAACAGAAAAAACTATTTAAAACACATCTAAAATACAGAAATAAGCATAAAATCACACTAGAAAGTTAAGTAAATTCAAAATAAAGCATTATAAAAACCGTACCATCTTCCTGTTTTTTTTGCGGGGTTGTTGTTTCTGCAATATGAGACGGTGTGTGCTTCGATTAATCAATTTCTGTGTTAATTTATGATTAGTAAGTTTTTTTATGTCGTTTTTTTATGATCTTAATTTCTAGGGTTTCAGAGAGATATTTGGTTTTTTTGATTGATGAGAGAGAATTTTTTTTGAGTTATGAGACGTTTTCGGGAAGGTGGGTGGTTAATTTTTAAAATTTACGATTTTAGTCCCTCTTTCATGTTTCAAATTTGTGCAAGAATGGTCCCTCCGTATTTTTTATCCTTTGATCTGGTCCCATGTAATCAATGGCTGAGGATTGTCCCTCAGTATGTGAAGGAAAAGTGGTTTCTAAAATAACTCGATAGTTAATATATATATATATATATTGTGCAATTAAAGACTGTCACAACCTTTGGTTTACCAATCAATGGACATACACTAGTTTGTCCAAAGATACTTTCCTTCTTGGCATTGTCAATGATTTGATGATGTTAAAAAATGTGTGTTTTTGGTTGATTCGGAGATGTTAAAAAAATATGTTTAGTTGTTTTATTTTGTCGATCGTTAGTTAGGTCTTACTGAAATTTCGTCATTATATTTACAGGAACCGGCAAGTTATAACGCAATACCAAAAGGAAAAAAGTTTAGTCATATATAGTACGTGCTAGTTTCTTGCTCGATTTGCTACCAACAAAACTATTACATGTTTCTTAGAGAAGGCAATCAACATTCAACGAATATTGTTAATATGATTTGATACTATCCTCATTGAATTTACAGTTTTTTTAATAGTTCATCAATTAAAATAACCAATTTCTCATACAGACGTGTAATTGTTGTTGAGATGACAACCGGAATCTAAACTATGATAATCATTTCTGCATGTCGATCGATTTTTTAAATAGACGTATTCCTCTAGAAAAATCTCATCGAAATTACATTAAAAATACAGCATAAATAATATCCATGCAAATAAACAAGTTTGAAAGTATAGTTATTAAATTTGGCCTATGACGGTTTAATGAGATTATAATATAAGTCCATAGTTGATTGTTGTTGTTTTCAAACCTCTTCATGCCACCACATCGAATTCATTATTTTTCTGTCACCATCTTTTTTTCTATAAATATGGAGAGTGTTTGCATATATAATTTCATGCATGACTTTTTCAAATTGACATTATGCGACACATCAACCTTTGACCCATGCAAGATTATGAAGATGACATTTTAACAATGAAAGCATATTTAATCAATCAATTGATGATAAATCAACGCAAAGTTCTATATATGTACAAATCGAAAATTTTCGAAATATGTCAAATTTCTAAATGGTCTTAAAAAACATATAAAATGGTAAATGTCATTTGTAATGAGCACCATGCTATAACTGATTTGATGCAAGTTTGAGAAACTCAGACTTGGCATGCTTAGCTAGCAAATTCAAAGATGGCTAGCTAGGGTAATATAAGATCAATGAGTCAAATGTATCAAATTTCCGATTAATTTGAACTATACGCTTGATGATAGTATTTCCAGACATAATTTGGAATTGAACCTTTGTAAAAGTTGCTTGCAAATGACTTCACATATAAGCAGTGGCGGTCCTACATAGGGGGCTGTGGGCAGCTGCCCCCACAAACATTTTTTCCGAGTAGTGTAAGATGACATTAATATTTGTATCTACGTAATAAAGATAAAAGAGTTCGTAGTTGTAAAAGAAAATGTCTGTTTTTCTAGTTGTTATGCAGCCTTTTACCTTTAGAGTACGTACGTACCCTTAGCTTTATAATGTGATCTTGATCCATGACTAAGCATGCTATACTTTTCAAAGACAAAATTTTAATATATAGTTCAACCTAGTATCAGATGACATTGAATGTCCAATTGAGTTTATGGTAACTAGCAAGTTGTTTCCTTTAAGGTCTCACGAAGAACATATAGAGTGTACATTAGATACGGTGTCTATATGACTATATGTGTAGTAAATATACAATCATATGGATGCGTCGTTATTGACTAAAAACAAACAAGAACTTTATATATCTTGATCCTTCTAAGGTCAATCGTTTTAATAGTTTAAGCTCACGACTTGAGAGTATATACGCGGGTGTAGACTGCAGACATTACAAAATTTTACACTATCTTGTATTACTCTTTCTAATTTCAAGTTAAGCTTGATAGGTTTTAGTTGAAATTTGTGAGTTTTCAAAGGATTCTTGATTTGTATTCTAGCATCTATCAAACTTCACTTGATTAATCACATGGGAATATGGCCATATGGGATCACCAAAATGATCAAAAAGGTTAAAAACTAAAAGCTTTATTCAATATATAAGTAATATATAGTTGCAAGCATAATATTAGTACAATCCTGGCTCTAGAAATCTAAAAAAATTATTAGAAAAATGAGAAACATACTACAGCAAACTAGAAGTCTATAACATATTTTAGGCACTTGAGTTGTGAACCTAAAGGAGAGAGTGGGGTTAGTTACTGACAGAATAGTAGTACAATTTATAATAACCCCAATAACAAATGCACAAAAAGAAAGGCTACAACATATACTGTCACACAGAAAGATATTAAAAACAAAGAAAAAATGGTGTGATTTTTTACATAGATTTCCACTAGCACAAACCCCAAGAAACTGTCTTGAAGTCTTTCATTTGTATCTTCTTCCTTAATTACATATGTATCATCATCATATCCATGATCAGTAATTATAGCATATCTCCTTATGATCATTATGTGTTGTCTTGTATTCATCATCATCATTCAACAAGTAGCTACTATTAGTACTACTGTTTGTGTTACCAATAAGTTGCTTCACTTCTTCAAGATCACTATGCAACAAGCTTTCATAAGTATTGTTTAAACTATACCCTTTTGGTTTCTGATCGGTATAGCTCATGTTGTTAATGATGAAACTTTGGTTTTGATCTCCAAAACCATGAAGGCCAAATTGGTCTTCTTGCTTGATTTGATGCTGCTTATTATCATAATTTCCGAAGCTGAGTTGACTCAAAGAACTCCCACCTTCAGATGAAGAGCCAGTAGTACTCACTTCATGGTGATCTTTATTATAATTTCCAAACATAAGCATGGCTTCTTTCACATCTGATGTAGGGTAGTTGTAGTCCATTGGAGGAGTATCTTGAAACTCTAAATAGAGACTGTTATCATTGGTGTCAATGTTGTTGGTGATCAAACTAACCAAGGAGTTTGGATCTTGTGGCTGTGGTGGTTGAAACTGAGTAATATTCATATGGTCTTGATTGTTCATGTTCATGAAGTTAGAGGTATTGTAGCCATAAAAGGGTGAAGAATTATTGGTGAAGTGGTTTGGTGTGTATAGAGGTGTTGATTGAAGTGGTAAAGATGGAAAAAAAGAAGGCCTTTTCTGAAAAGATGGAGGAAGCATAGCCAAAAGCTTCTTCTTGAGCTTGGTGTTCCAGTAATTCTTGATATCATTATCAGTTCTTCCTGGTAGCTGAGCTGCTATTATTGACCATCTGCATATATACATAATTCAAAACATTTCATATCATAACATTTTTAAAAAGAAAAACTATATACAAATGAACTGGCATGCATGCATCCATAATTCTAACATTTATAGAATCTTTTTGTAAAATATTTATTGATGATATGAAAGTCAAATTTGGCAAAAGTAGAGATCCAAGATTTGTTGATGATATGAAGGTATATAATTAAGTGATGTATACCTGCTACCAATGTTAGCATACAGGCTACAAATGATCCTATCTTCATCATCAGTGAATTCTCCATGTTTAATATTGGGCCTAAGATAGTTTAACCATCTCAATCTGCAGCTCTTTCCACATCTTTTCAAACCTGCACATCTCACATCCATCACATAAAAATTTAAAACAAGAGCAAGAACAAAAAAAAAAAAAAAAAAAAATTATAAACAAAACCCTAATATAGTTTCTTGTATTATACCAGCTTTGTGAGGGAGAGCAATCCAGTTACCACCAGTACCATATTTGTCAATAAATCCCTTAAGTTTTGCATCTTCTTCAGGAGACCATGGGCCTCTTTTAACATTTTCTTTGTCACAACATGGAGCCCTACCCATGTTTTCTTCTGATTGTTTGTATCTCACTTAGAAATTGGCCTTTTTCACAAGAAAATCTCTCTGTCTAGATCTCTCTATGTTTGTTTGTGTGTGTGTGTGTGCTGTTAAAGGACAGCTTTGTTTGGTGAGTTAGCAAGTTGGCAATATATATTGAGTGAGAGACTTGTTCTGATGAAGGTCAGATAAGAAATATTTATTTAATGTGATAGTAGAAAGGTACCACAAGTCAATATATAGGATTAGGGCTATAATAATGATGATTTAATAATTTAAATTTCATCAACTAATCATATCATATTTACAGATTTTTTTATTTAACATAAGACAAACCTCAGTAGTATCTGCTTATTTGGTAAATACTAATAAGAACCTCCCCTCTTCACCCAAGTTTCCTTCTTTTTTTTTGAACGGCAGAAACAACTTTATTAAACTAGCAAGAAGCTAATAAGAATTACATGGGTTTAGAAATAGCAATACACGGGTTACAAATCCATTCGAACCAATCTGGTTTGATTTTCTTTTGCCTAAAAGTGATCCAATTGTGTGAGGAGGGTTTGATATCACTTAAGATGAGCTGTTTGTTGGGCCGTTTTGTAGCAAAAACCATGTCGTTGCGGAATCTCCATAAGTACCAAAGAGTGGTTTTAATAAACCTTCTCCAAGAACACCTAAATTCACTTAGAATCCAATAACAGATTGATAGTTAATAAGTTATAAAAGGTAATCTGTCTCGGTTGTTACACAAAATAAATATTTTTTTTAATTAGTTATAAAAGGAAATCTGTCTCAGTTGTTACACAAAATAAACATATTGTATAGAATGAAGAAACTCATAAAAGCTCGATGTTGCTATCAGGGGCGGAGCTAGGGGGGGTGCACGGGAACCCGATGGAATTTTGTCGCGCAGTGTATATATTTGCTAAAAATCTCTATTTCTTTAAAATGAACCCGGTCCCAAAATTATGTATTACATAAATACTCGTATTAAAAATTTTGTGCGCCTGATGACTTAATTCTCTGGGTTCGCCCCTGGTTGCTATACTATGTACAAAGATAGGGCTTTCATTTATAGGTTATCTGTGAAGGCCGAGTGTGAATAGAATTAACCTCTTAAGTTCACTCATTTGTCTTCACATAAGTGTATAGCGAATATTATGTTTTTACTCGCATTTATATCATATTAGCAAGGAGCTAGGATGAAGGTATATAACAAGAATATTATGTACAACACTTCCGAACAAAAGTGTTAGAAAATCTATTAGTTTTTACTCATCCAAGTTAATTTCGTCTCCAGTGGACCATTAATTCATCTGTAGTTAATAAGTTAATCAAACCGAATTAAAACAAATTCAAGTGTCTTTTGAACGGGACAACTATAAGGTGATTGATTTATGAAAACATTGACATTTTCATCTATTTGACATGTTACAAAACACTTGACTATTTCCTTTGTAAAACTTTTCATATACAAGTTACGGTATTTTTAATATAGATGAACTGATGGAGTGATTTGAATTTTATTAATATAATTTTTTTTTGCATACTACAATTTTGATGTTTGATAAATTAGAAATTATAACACATTTCATGTAATTACTATATTTTTCATGACCTAAGTACATAAATATATGTTTAACAATCAACTCTCTGTAAAAAAAAGTATTAGACCTAACTATATAGATGCGAAATTTATTTTTGCAATGTTTATATTGTTAGTTACTCGTATATTGTTTTAAATAGTGAAACATACTGTAATTTTTTTTTTTAAGGTGGCAGCCTCATTTTTTGGTACACTTCTGTTTCAACACAATGCATATTAGATAATGAAGTTAAACATTCTGAAACTAAACACTCTGGTATATATAAATAGCATAATGTTTTCTGGCTCTACAAATTATATATATAGTAAAATTCTTTGATTAGTTACAATCAAATTTTGACATTGTTTGTGTCCCAAAACTACATTAATTTCCCATATGAGTATTGCTTCTAGGATGAAAACACGTTGCTAGCGGAATAGTGATTGATCAAGCAACAACATTACTCTTATCTTTAAGCCGCTGTCAATCCGTCTGGATAATTCGTCTCTTCAAGTCGGTAAATTCAACCAACCTAGCTCTACGAATTTCTCTATCAATTCCAAACGCTGTTTAATTTCATTGTTACTTTCTAAACTTCAGTAGGGGCCCCTTCTTGTTTAAGCTCACAAATGAGAAAAGTATCATAAAAATGACACTGACTAAATGTGAAAACATTCTCATTGAATTGGATTGACAATGTGCAGGCGACAGCCGCTTGCTGCGTCCTAGGCCCCCTCCTCTTTGACTCGCCTTCGCCGCTAGCACCAGACTCAGGCCCCCTATTCTGTTTTTTACACAATTACTTGCCATTAATATTTCACCCTATATATACTAGCCGATTTGGTATATATTCAAGCTGTAGTCATAAATAACGTGAGTCGTCGCGTAGCGGAATGAGTTCATATAAAGCGTTGTACTTAATTAGTAAAGTTAAGAAATAATTCTTACATGTAATATTCTTCATTTAAAAAAAATAACAAATTTATCAGAGTTGAATTCAAAAAACCCGTCACGCCTCACGCTTTAGCGCGCATTTTCACGTCATCCCACGCCACGCCTAGAGTCGACCCTTTATCCATTTCGTAACGTTGAGGCCACGTCTCACGCATTAGCGACGTCTTGGCGCTGCCAGGGCCGTCTTTTAGGGTGTGCAAGGTGGACGACATTTCGGCGCCCCAAAATTTTAGGGGTCTCGAAATTTGTCTCGTTAACGTTTATATGCATGTGCACACATATTTTCCATCAAAAAAGTATTTAGATGAGAGAATATCTTAAATGTGTAACATGTTGAATGTTTAGGTAACTAATTACATTATATCTCACTAGTCGGTTACCCGCGCATAGCGGCGGCAATAAATTTTTTACTAACTCAACTCTTTACGCAATTTCCTACTCATTTAGTAAATTCGTTTCACAACACTTTGAATGTATGTGTTTGTTTGAGTTTCCCGTAGCTTTCCCGCAACACCATATTAACATAATCATTCTCGCATGTAAAAGACAACACTCTCTCCGAAAGTATATAGTTTTAACGTATCAAGTTTATATTTAATTTAGGTTAAAGTTGTAAAAAATATAAATCAACATAAAATAAACTCACTAAAAATGTAAAAAAACAAAACAAATATAAAAATATATCAAAATGGATGTTGAATTAAAGAGCACAAAATTTTAAAAAATATGGTTAAATTAGATCATAATAAAATTAAATTGATAAAAAGATATTTCAATTTGAAAATAGAGGTGATTTTTTAATCAAAAGGTGACACATGTCACTTTATGATGTGGTTTCTTAAAATGAGATGGATGGTCAAGATTGCACCTCCTTATCTTAATTTTTAATGGGTCCCACATTATAAATGCTTTATATAGTAGTATAGATATAGATATAGAAGTATAGATACACTCAGTTGTTAGTTAAATTAAAGGGTTAATGGCATATAATAGCAACGTACTTTTCAATTTGAGCCGTTATCAGATACGAACTTTAAAAAGTATCACAATACCCATTAAACTTTCAAAATTTGTGCTATTATCATACTTTTGATGACGTGTCATGTTATAAATGGTGCCACGTGTCAGACTTTCAGGTATGTCACGTCAGTGCCACGTCATTGCCACGTCATCAAAAGTATGATAATAGCACAAATTTTGAAAGTTGGATGGGTATTGTGATACTTTTTAAAGTTCATATCTGATAACGGCTCAAATTGATTGAATGAAGTTCGGCGCTCAAAGAATAGGTTACGAATGTTTTGATTATTTGACTCTTAAGTGGGAAATGGGGATGTCGACTAAATTCTTGGTTGGATCCCTTGGCGACGAGGGTGGGGTCCTTAAAAATTCTTTTCATTGAATGTTTGCAATTGAAAACCATAAGGAGATTTCGTATAGCTCGTTCCGTCGTATTCCTAGCGGCGGGAGCTGAACAGAAACCAATTTGATAGCTTGTTGGAGCTGGTGAGTTTCAGGGTAAATCCTAGTGCCCTTTGGTAGATAGATCGGTTTGGTAAGCTGGAGGGTGGGTGTTTTCTTGTGGACCTCGAGCGAAGACTATGTACGAAGGAGCTGACGTCATTCCAAATCTTGGGATGGAGACTAGATGGATAAAATGTGTTCCGATAAAAATAAATGTTCTTGCTTGGAAAATTTGGAGAGATGCTTTGCCTACTCGGTTCAACATATCTCGTAGAGGTATTGATATTCAAAATATTTTGTGTCCCATATGTGATAAACGCCTATCGATCGTGGAGTCACTGTGTTTTTTAGATGTTCTTTTTTAGTTTGATTCGAGATATTGGAAAAAAAATTATGCTCTGGTGGAACTTGGATTTCGAAGAAACGAACTCATATGATGAATGGAAATCTTGGCTTGTTTCAAGACGTATGGGATCTAATCTCAAAAATATGTTCGAGGGCGTTTGGTACACTCTTTGGTGGTATGTTTGGAATCATCGAAACAAGATCCTTTTTGACGAAATAACTCCTGTGAAGTCGATGATCTTTGATAATGTCATTTCTAGTTCCTTTCATTGGTGTAAATCTAGGTCTAAAGCTTCGTTCGGTTGGAACGAGTGGCTAAAAAATCCTTACCTTATTGTTTTGTAATCTAGCTCCTTGCTAGTTTGTGTTTCTAATAAAATCGCCGTTAAAAAAAAAAAAAACAAAAACTTTACAGAAGCATTTGTATTATCACTTTCTTAAAAACAAGTGAATTTGAATTGACCAGTATAAAGCTCAAGCTCGAGCTACTAAACTCAGGATCATGGATGAGAAAAAATTACATGGACATGAATCACGAGAATATCAAATAAAACATATTCTCATCACTATAAAACGGCCCTTTACTCGTATGATGCATGTCATGTGCCGTCACTCGCACCGCGCATAACCAGAGCCGGCCCTGACTTGATCAACCCTAACACTTGTCCTTCCATCATATGAGAATATGGCATGCTAAATATTCAACAAAAATTGAATCAAAACTTGTAGTTCCCTAAAATATTAAAGATATTATATTTATTAGGGTTGCATTGCTGAAATGAAGCTAGAACTTGCAGATAAGCAGATGACTCTTACTATATAACACAACATTAATGATAATCGTTGGTGGCAACATAAGGGGGTCCAACCATTCAGTATTTGAACATGTTATTCCAAACAAAGTATTCGATATTTCAAACTAGGGTAGCATATCGAAATTTGAATAAAAATGTGATGCAATAAATTACGAAACTTGTTATGATGAATAAGTTCTTTCTATAGCGAAACACTTTACATTAAAACTTTGAAATATTCTACAATCTTTTTATAAAAATGTTAATGATTTTTTTCAAGTTATTATACTCTATATTAAAATTTGACTTTCTCCCACAGACAAAATAAACATTACCTTGTATTTATTCGTAATGTATTCGTGCTTTCGACTACCATAATCCAACAATCACAAGCTCATTGAGTGTGATAAACACTAATATCAAAACACGTAACTATACTCAAGAGTTTACAATTGTAATCCAACTCATCTCATCTTCCAGACCACATAGACAAACCATTCACCGCTCCATTTTCCCCACCAAACCAAAACACACATACCATCTCTCTCTCTAATAACACACAACCGAACCACAAGGTATTTTTTAATTCATGCTTTATTTTGTTTTAGTTTTGAATTGATTTATGTTGTAATTCTTTTTGATTTTGTATGAGTGTTTAATTTATTGTAAATTGTAATTTGCAAAATCTGAGCCTTTGTTTCTGAGTTTTTTTTCCGTAGTATTGGGGTTTTGCCTGTTGATAATGTTGGTGTTTTTGGATGGCTTTATGATAAATTTTCAATTTTGAATGTTCTTATATTTTTGGTCTTTTCTCCTTTTGATTTTGGTTTTTGATTATGGGTTTCGGGTGAATATGTTAGGAATCTTGAATCTAATTAACACTGTTGTCGGCGCACCTCCATTAGCAGCGGTAATAGATGGGGATAAAAGAGATTGATTGGTAATAATGTGTGTTTCGAGGCGTTATGCAATGTAAGTTACTTATTTCTATCAATACATATGAAGAGTTACTTAATTTTTAAGATATTTTTCGTTGTTTTTAATTTGGTTAGCGGGTTTGTGAGGTTGGTGATTATATAGGGGTTTGGGATGGGTTAGGGAAAATGATTAAGGAGGTGTTTGGATTAGCTTATTTTACCGGCTTATGGGCTCATTTGTATTTGGAAAATGCTCATGAGCTGACTTTTTTGTTGTTTCTTTACTGGAGTTCTGAGGAAGTGACGAGCTTTTCATTTTTGTCTTAGTTGTATAAGTTTACACTCGAGAATTGCTTTGAATTGGAAGAATGAGGTCAGAATGAATGGGCTGTAATGTCTAAGAATTTTGAGTGTCAAGGGAAATCTCCATACGCATATCATGCTGTAAGTACTATTGCTTATTGTTATATATGTTAGTATCAACAAGTTGATTAATATGCCTATGATCTTTGCAGCTTGTGTATGCCGGTACTAAGGATGAAAATGGTGGACTGAATCTCGCTTTGTAGGTATGAATGGATACTAGCGTTTTTTTCTGTTAAAAGAAGTTTCATGCTGAAAGATTGCCATATAAGAAAGCGCCTAAAACACACACTCATCAGAATAAAATATGAAATCAAAGTGGTCTTTTTATGATGTATTGTGTTATTTGATTGGTTAATTGCATGTGGTCATGGTCTGTTTGTTTCAGATGAGCAGCAACTTAAGTTGGAGGTGAAACTATGTGGGTCACAATAAATATTCAGGCCAAAGCAGGTAAAGATTTAATCTTTGATATTTGTTTTGTGTTATTTTAATAAATGAATGTGTTTTTGATTATGGGTATGTTTTTATTTTTATGTTTTTTTGTACCGTCGGGGCAGTTTCAAAAGACTGAATGGCTTGAAAGTGATGTTAGGTCGTTAAGGATGTCGAAACAGGGAGGAAGAGTTCTGCTGCTGTTAAAGCTTTTGTCAAACCTCACGGTAAAAATTGTTAAGTTACTGCATTAATTTTTTGTTTTTGTTTTTTATAGTTAATTAATTGCAAATGGTTTCACAGGTTATGGATGTTACCATTGTGGTTTCATATAGGAAAATAGCAATAAAGTTAAATTGAATGTAACTGATTCTACCTTATTTTATTTTGCAGCCACCAATACCAATTTTTTTGAGTTCCAATAGCCCAACGGGTGTATATACAGGGTATGTGTTTACGGGGTGTGGGGGTGTGTTTAGGGGATGAGTTCAGTTAATGGGTTGAGTGTGTTGGTATAATGGGTGTGTTCAGGGGATGTGTTATGTCAAGGACTTGATAAGTTTGGATCATTAAAGAACCATGCCTTTTTTTCAATGTGTTATGTAAATTATTGTTGTGCTTTATAAGATTCAAAGAGTGCTAGAAAGTGAATGATCGCTATATGAATTGCTCAATAATTCTATGATATTTATTTACGATTGATTATAATGCAGGGGTGTTAGCGTGTCACTCGAGCTGCATCCGTTTGCTGAAGGTGTGCCAGAAAAGAAGATAAGAAAAAGGAAAAGGCGTAGTGAAACAAGCTATCTGGATGTCGTAAGTAAGCAGGAAGGTGATCAACAACCAATTGATATGAGACTGTTTTTTGACGTGTAAACATTGCAACTATGTCGTAACCATTGTTGTTGTGAACTAAAAGTTCAAATATATCTTATATTATGTAATGTGCATATAGGAAAAGAATATGTGGAAGGGTTGTTGGATTACCGATTGATCTCAGGGCAAAATTTGAAACAAGAATGATGCTACACACGCGTCTCGCCAAAACATGTTCCATATTTTTTCCCACATTCATTTATACCCGAAATCTTGCATCAACAGTTTAAACTGTAAGTATGTTGTTTCATTTAAGCTGAATTCTTAAAAAATGCCTTTTTGCATAATGTTCACTTCCTCAGGGGTGTAATTCAAAACAAATTACGGTATTGCTCAGGAGCTGGAAAAGTTGCGTGCTCAAATGGCTAATGCTGAAAACAGGAGTCGTGCGACTACGACAACAACGAATCCAAATCCATGTAACATAGTTTGATGCGTTTAAGATGAAATATCGAGTCGGTTTTGCCCTCCACGTGCATGTAATTGAATTAGGCAACAAAAGCAACTTGATACATTTAACTGCGTATAATTTATATGCAGATAGTATCCTACATACTTGATGCATGTAAGATGTTATGATAGCGGGGACTTTTAACGATAGTTTGCGGCTTAGGACATTAGTATTGACAAACATACTTTATGTGTTGTTAATGTGCTTACATTTACTGGTCAAAACAGTTCATTTTTCTAGATGTCAAAACATGTCGGGTTTGGATTGATCAAATGTTTTTTTAATGTTTAAACAATTGGTATAACTTATTTGAATATATAACGCTTTAGGGTGTTATATGTTTGAAATTCTGTGCACACACTTCGACTAAAAATGGCTGACTAAAATTATGTTATGTTTTCCCTAATTGGTTCTTATTTTATTTAATAGGCTACCCATAGGTTCTAATTCAAACACCCCCTGACAAAAACGACCCTTGGACATAAATACCAAGGCATCCTTTACCAGCAGCACAACACCGTATTGCAACATATTCCCAAACTACCCTTAAAACGCACTAAACACGCTTTTTACTCAGCCCTCAAACCAAACATACGTTACAACAGTCATCTAACAAGCTTTCACAGCAAACACCCGCTTACAGCTCAGTTCACAAACGCCCCTTAGTTGTGGTTTAGCAGTTGTAAAGAGGAACTCGGGTGATAGGGACACAATTGAGCTCGCATTGCACTTAAGTTTTATAGTAATTAAAAATAATCACTGGCTGTTGTTGCCAAAAATTTTAGATTTCAAAAAACCAGATATTAAGGATCAGTATGTGTAAGTCTTTGAACCCGAGCGTTAGCGTTTAGTCTTACTTTTTATGCAATCTTTAGGGTTTAATAGGAAGTCTTTAGAACAATAAAACAATGGGATAGTTCTTTAAGTAAGTAAATTATTTTTTATATTGTAAATTGTCCAAATTTAGGAGGGCATATTCATATTAGATTCTAATTGGGTTTACCTTGATCCTATATGTGCTTATCGCTTGATCAGAAGTGTTTATTGTTTTATACTTAGTGGCACTGAATGGCATCGTGATTGCAAAATCTAAGTTTTACAAACATTCTAGGCAGTGTACCTAACGTTGTGTTGTTATTCAAGTTATAGGCAAGGACTCCGAGGGTTATTATTCAGCTTCTCTAGGGGAATAGCTTTGGGTAGGCCACGGAATCATATAGTCACTATCGGTCTAGAGGTTGGAGGGGACAAAGAGTAATTTTTTTGTTTTTAATTTTTAAGAAAGACAAGTCAAAATCGCGGGTTTGAAGGGAGTTTGATTAAACTAATTAACTACTCTCTAATTCTTATAAAATTGCAAGAAAAATATAAGGTTTTTGATGGAAAACTCTTATGGTCTTAAACAATGTGGTTACCTAACTCATGCACTTAGGGGTGGAGGCCGGTCCAATGGACCGGGACTCGGAACCGGGACCGACCTTGGACAATGACGAAAAGTACCCAAAACGACCGCCACCGAGGACCGGAACGAAAATAAGTAATGTCCGGTCGGGTCGGTCTTCGGTCCGGTCCGGTCTCCTACACGGCTTAACTCTCTTTTGGGTTTTTGGTCGGACAGACCGGACACCGCACCGGATCGAGGACCGATTTGGTCCATTAACACCAGGACCGCGGACCGGACCGAGAATACCTTACGGTCCGGTCCTCGGATCGGTACTGGTTTTCGATCGGTCGTTCAGTCCGGTCTGGTTCGACGGTCGATCTGTTTACCCCTATCATGCACTACTCCGCTAGTTGTGTCTCTTTTTTAATTACCCGACCACCCTGTAATTGGAATGTGTACACGTTTAATTAATTAAACTCCTAACACTCGGAATACCCACCCAAATGCAAGGTAGTATGAAGACTAATTATGTGGGTATTAAATATGACCTAGCTAGTGTTTCCCTAGACTGTATTCACATCATCAATTAACATATACCTACTATCCTCCCCAACCCATGAGTCTCTAGTTTCTAATAGCATAACGCGCAATCATTTAAAACAATATGCAATAATACAAGGATAAACAACTATGTTTATGCAATCATAAGTGTTTTTAGAAGAATATTTTCGTGCGGCCGCTTGATATTGTTATAGGCATGCAAATGGGTTTTGAACATACAGACTTTGTATGGTTCAGCCTTCGGGTTCATTCGGAGGTGGCTCTCTTTGGCATCCTAACTGGAGTAAGAGTGTGGTTCAACTTTGACTACTTTGGAGGTTTGTTGTTTAAGCTCCTTCTCCTAGGCTAAAAGTAAGACATAAACACCGTTAACTAGCCCCTGAGGTTTTAATCCTTGAGACCAACCTTCGGCGTAGGAGAGGTAAGTTATCGGATATACGTTTGGATGGGGGGGGATGTATTCCTAGTGAGGGAAACTTAGAGAGAGAAACAGAGCAATATGGTTTCGGTGTGGTGTGTAACATGGTGGATCATTTGGCCTTACCACTGGAAAATGGTCCTTTCGGGTGGCTTCATTCAATTTTCGGTAGTCAATGCATACCCGCCATCCCTCGGTGGGGGCCTGGAGCAATTCTGCCATAGTTCGATTATCACCCATCGTAACTATGGGAAGTTCAACAAGATTCGGAGGAACTTGTTGTTGATGTAGTTGTTGTTGACGTAGACGACGAGCTTGAGAACGAGTGCGCATGCACTAAAATAGAGAACAAGAAGAGTATTGTGACTGCCTCCTTCCGGCATCAAGTGCTTATATCATAAGTCTCTTCAAAGAAGTAAGTTAATTGTGACTGCCTCCTTCGGATGGTTTGAATTTGAGGTCTGCTCTGGAGGTCTGCTCCAGAGGTCTGCTCACTCCAGAGGTCTGCTCCAACCTGGCGTGATCTGCTCGGTCTATATTTGGGATTAAGAGTAGTTGATTGTCATTAGCACCTCCTGATTAGCGAGAGGAGACTATACCTCATCATGTCCCCCAGCCTAATATGATATGGTCTTAGCCATGTCATGCTAGACTCTAATTATGTGTCGTGTCTTTGATTTGCGCGCTTCTGGTTCAAGCTTTCGTTTGATTGTTCCTCTTTTTTTGTGATCGACGAAAAGAATATCGATTCGGTTGGCGATTCCCCTGGGGTAATTCACTGCCCTTTGGCAGTGAATTGTATGCCAAGTCTCCATAAGCCTTAGCAAGGTTGGAGCCGATCAAGTCTTTTCGAAGTAATGCTTCTTATGTTCTTACATGCTCAGAGTATGTTTATGCTACGTCCTTCTCTTTTGGTGGTTCTAAGCTAGTTAGAGGAGCTTCTTCATCCAAAGGTTGTTTTGCTACTCCGAGGTGAGAGTTAATTCACCATTTCAAATGTTTCGAGTTAATTAGAGAGTTTGCTCTACCACAGGCTGTTCCATCATTCTGAGGGATAGATTGTAACACTAAGTTTTCCTCTTTTCTATATTGGTATGAGCTCTTTGTATTATTAAGATTTGCTGCCTATGTTCTACCGGACTAGGTTTCTATTGTTTCCTTATATTTTTATTATGACTAGAAAAGATATCCATCTGTATTCGTCTAAGTTAAAGCAAGACGAGCTATAATCCTTGATAATGCACCGTTTCTTTAGGCTTGCACCCCCCGTCTACCTTCTCCTAGTGTTTGTCTTTTCCAGAGCAGGGTCACATTTTCTTCCTTTATTAAAATATGCTGAAGTGCGTTATTCCCAACTGGTTCCTGGCTTGGAGGAATCTGGAGTCTCATGTTACCGATGAGTCCCCTACCGAAGGTTTCACTCCGGACGATCTTTTGAAGCTGTGTTTTTGATGTGCTAAACTTCGTAATATAGCAGATGCTGTTTTTGTCTGTTCTGGTCTCAACGCTAGCTGGTATAATGTTCTTGCTCATCATACCGCTATCCTTGCTGCGGAGGATACTTGTTTACCTGATCCAACTCCGGATGAAGTTATTGTGAGTAATGTTGATCCTAAAGTCATTCGAAAGGTTAAAGCTACGGCTGAGCGAATAGCCTCTTCCCAGCCGAAGGATCCCTCCAATGCGACTAAGAAAACCGACTCACAAAGTTTCCAAAGTTGGGTCTAGTGTTCCTTCTGCGAAGCATGCCAATGATGTAGAAGCATCTGCTGACAATGTCAATGATGCTGATGACCAAGATGATGCATACTACCATTCTTCCCTTACAAAGTATCTTGTTCGGAGATTTGGTCTTGTTTGGAGCTTTGATCTTATTCGGAGCTTTGATCTTGTTCGAAGCTTTGATCTTGTTCAGAGCTTTGATCGGAGGACCAGTAAAATGGTTAATTTGTTTGTTATCCTCCTTCCGCATGTGCTACCACCAATCCAAACCGTATTGGGTCCTCTTTTGTTCATAACACATGATCTTCCCGTTCCTGCTAGTGTTGCATAGGGTAGTTTTTGTCTATTCTCTTTAACTTTGAAAGATTTTCCTTTTGTGTCCGTTATCAATTTGCTCTATTTCTCTTTAGATGTTATTAAGGATGCTTCTGCTCAAGGTGCTGAAGGATTAGGGTTGATGAAGAATGAAGATCATCAAGTGCTTAGAAATGAGCAGAGGCTAAAGGAAGGTGCCCCTGATTGTACTAGAGGGGATGCCGTTGGTGTTGAATTTTCTCCTGAAGGTGGTGACTATTTTCCCATCATGGGTGATGTGACCAAGAAAGAGATATGCTCCATCTTTCTCCCGCTCCTTATTATATGCCTCGTCCTTATGCCGATGGAGAAAGCGTCGTACCTCCGAAGTATACAAAGGAGGAGTTGGGTCAGATTCATGTTCCTTTTGTTGATCCGTTGAATAAAGAAATCTTCAAAGATCTCACGGTTTGTGAAGATACACTTGATCGTTCTCTCACTTTGGCTGAGCTACTTAAGATGGAGATTATGACTCCGCTCGAACCTTTCAATCAATGAATGTATTAACTACTCTTTTGGTTTCTCATGCTTCTAAAATGAATATCCGTCGCTTGAGAGATTTTGTTTAAAGGCTCAGTCCGAGTTTTCTGAATGACCAATTATGAAGCTTGCTGGTCCTGCTTCCGAACTATACAAACTGAATGAGAACAAACAATTTTTTTTATGAGGACTCTACTCGATCAATTGGTTTAGATGAACTGAAACATGACCCGTCTGCCGAAGAATCTGCGACCAACGAGTGTAAGGATGTGATTGCCGAGAATGAACAGGAGATCGTAAGTTTTGTGGTGTTAAGCATTTTTTTGCAAGTTTATAGCGAGCATCTCTTTCGAAAGCTGCTTTAGAGTTTTTTTTAACTTTGCTTCAGGAGCGAAAACTAAGCCAAACAAGGCTGATCTGGAGCCAGACTAGCATCCTACTTCGGCTGATGTATTTCTTGTGTCTTCCATCCTTCCTATTTCAAATCTTTCGCACAAGACTTTTGCCCATACATTCGTTCTAGATGCCTCAAAAGTCAAGAAGACGACCAAAACTAGCATTCCTCAGGGAGTTTGATTTGTCCTTCTTTTGTAATGAATACCTTAAACTTTTTATCATTGATAAATACCTTTCTCTGGTTGGGTGGCCTCCTTTTTGGCCTCATCTCGCATCACCAACTCCCATCCATCCCTTATTGGAGGAGTGTACTGGTCCGGAGGGATAGTGGATTTATTTCTCTTAGAGGATATCTCGTCTAGATATCCTCTTTCGGTAGAGCAATTTCCACAGCTTCTAAGGATCTATCTGATTCTGAAGCTCTTATCCTTGGGTATGTTATCTGGTATGTGCTTAATTACACATACCTTTTACCTTTAAAAACGAGCTAAAATAACCAAAAACGGACTTAAAATACCAAATATACGCTTGTTTTGCTAATTGTATTGTGCAGGAACGGATAACTAAGAAAAGGACGAAAAACAAAGCCAAAACGACAAAACCGGACTCGGAATGGAAAAGACTGTGAAAGACAAAGCTAAATCAAAGCCGGAAAGTCAATCAAGTCAAAAAGTCAACAGAAAAGTCAACTGGTCAAAGTCCAAGTCAACCCCGAAGCCAAAAAGTCAACAAATCAAGAAATATAAGTTTAAGGGTTGAAATTGCCAAACCCTTAAACTTATATTTATAAGAGAAAAGAGGAAAAAAAGAAGACAAGGGCTGAATTTGCAAAATACTCAAAATAACAAGTGGGGGGGCAAAACTGCCAACTCCCCTAACTTGTACACACCAAGGACGAGTGTTGTAAAGAGTTTTATAACTCTTGGGGACTTGTTTTGCCAAGTCCCCAAAAGTTATATAACCTCAAGGACCATAGGTGCAAAGATACAAGTAACTATGAGGGGCCATCTTTGCCAAGTTCCCAAAACTTCACCCTGTTATATCTCAAACCAATTTTCCCGCCCTTGTTTTCCCCCCAATACAACTCACGGGTGTGTATACCCGTTTTTACCCTGTGTTTCTTCTCCACCACCATGGATACTCACCTCCCCCCTCCTCCACTAACTTTCCCAGCTGTGAGATTGCCAAGTTGGCAATCCCACATCTCCCCAAGCATATTTTCGACGACCAAGATGACCCAAGAAAGATTGAAGGGCCAAGATTAGAGGCTGTGAACCCCTCACACAACAAACACAACCCTCTTGTGTGTCTACAAACAAGCACAACAGCAAAACCAAGAGGAAGACACAAGCATAGTCGAATTTTCCTATAAATAGCTTTGTAAAGCCATTGTGGCTCATATATAGTTTTAAGTCAGTTTTAATATAGTTTTTAAAATAGTTTAAGTGTCTTTAAGCTACTTTCTTTGTATGCACTTGTAATTCTCAGTTCTAATGAAAATTTAAGCCATTTTTACTTCATAAGCTCTCAATAAGCTCTTTTGAGCTTGTTCTTGTTCATAAGCTCAAATTCAGTCAAAATTTGTTAAAGGCCAGTCATTAATTTATTTTGCATGAAAGCATGATAACTTGAGTTCATTTGAAGCACTTTGGAAGCTAAAAGGAGTAATAAGCTAAAAAAAGCTTATTGAGCTTTTAAGCTCAGGTTTAGAGGCTAAGGAGCCATTAGGTTCAGGTTTTAAGCCACTCACTCAACAAGAGTGGCTTGGTTCTGAGGCAACAAGAACCCAAGGTTTCATTTCTCCAATTTCATTCTAGCTTAATTTTAGCTTATAACATTTGCTTATTTACTCTCATTTCCTGTCAACATGTTGTTTAGACTTGTTATTTATCTGTTTTAAGTTTTCATTAAATAAAATTTGTGTAATCTCACTTTATCTTTCAAAACTGTCACTTAAGTAGTATAAGCTAGGAGAGAAAGTAGCTTATTTCTCTGAATAAGCTATAGTTTTTATTACTTAAGTAGCTTAATTAGGTGAAAAATAGTGTGAGTAGATAAAAGGTTTTAGTTGGTTTAGTTTTTAAAACAGTTTTTAAGCTCAAATATTTTTGGACAGTTTACATAAAGGAGTGTTTGGCATAAGCCTTAAAACGGGTCAAAATGGTTTTGGCATGGGTTAAGGTCATTAGGTTGAATTAAGCTTAAGATTTAAGCTTCATTTAAGCTGTTTTATAGGTCCTTTTAGTTTGAAAATTGTTTTTCAAAGTTTTTATAAACCATTGTTTTAACTGTTGGATTTTAGAAAACTCCACAAGTGCTTATTTAGATAAGCACTTGTGAATTTGAGTTAAGGGTTCAAAAAGTGTACATTTTGTGTGGTAAAAACAAGCTGCCACAGCAGGTTCAAAAGTGTGTGTTTTTGTGTGTAAAAGAGGGCTGTCACAAGTGCACTTTGTTCCTTTGACTATAATAAGTAAAGAACACCAAGTATCTTTTGTAACAGGTTGTAACAATCCGAAACACCTTTTTCACCATCAAAAATAAGCAAGCTAAAATGAATTTTAAAGGGTAAAATTTGGTGCATAAGTCCATAAGCTAAGGGACTCCATCTGTTTTAGCTTATTTGTGAGGTTAGAGCTTATTTGACAGCTTAAAATAAGCTGTCAAATAAGCCCTTGAAAATTAGCCTTAAAGCTCCCCTGGTGCAAAGGGGAGACTTTAGGCTTAATTTTCTCAGCCTTTAAGCCAATTTAAGCCCAAGTTATTGGCTTATTTTAGAGTTTAAAGCTCTTAGATAACCCGTCAAAGTTTCAGACCTTGAAGAGTCTTAAATGAAGGCTTATTTCTACTAAGTCAAAACTTGCCTTTTGGCTTGTTTTTAATTCACATAGTGAAAGGATTGCTTATTTTCCTTTTGTGGCTTATTTAGCTTTAATGTAACAAAAGCTCTTTTATGTTCCAATAGCTTTATTTAGATCACTTCGTTAGTTGTTGAGGTTTGCTCGATACCATACTTTATTCAAAGCTTATTGGTCCCATAACTTAGTAAAATTATAGTTTTAAGAGCCTAATTTTTTGTTCTGTCAGAATAAGCTGTAACAGCTTATTTTAGTTATAGGCTTGTTAGCCATTTTATAGCTTATTAGTTTAGTTTTGACACCTGTAACCTATTCAGTATTCCAGCAGCCCAAATCCTAGCTTATCTATATACTACTCAAGCCCAAAAAGAACATAAGCAATTTTAGCTTAAAGGCCTCTTACGCTTGCTGTCAACTTTAAAGCTTATTTTTAAGTCTTATTCGTTTTTGATAAAAGTTGAAACGTGCATTTGTTAAAGTTTGTTTAGTAAAAACTCCTAATAAGTTTGTAGTTTTAAGTTTTTTGCCGTGAATCTCAATTTTTAATAAGCCAAAAAAATAAGCTAGATCGTAGGGTTGGTTTGGTACTTTTCTTAAAGTCCAAGGGTACTCGTTTGCACTATAGTGTAAAATTACACTAATTTGCCCGCCTACCTTTCACTTTACTTTTGTTCATTTTCTACCCTAGAGTTTTTCGAAAAATAAAAAAGGGGGAAAGACACTTGGCCCGGGTGAGCAAGACTCGAACCCGGGACCAAGCGATACAAACCCCCTTTACACACACACTTAACCACTGCGCCCTTGGGTCTTTTTCGTTAAAGACTCAAGGGCCTATTTATTTAAAGGGGTTTTGAGCTTATAGGCTTATAAGCTGTTTAGCTTATTTTCGGGGCTTATTGCATAAGCTGTGTGAAGTTTGTTATTTTTCGTAGGATTGTTAAGTTGTAAAGTATTTTTAGAAAAATTTTCAGAATTTTTCGTAATCATTTACTATTTTTTATAATTTAATTTAGTTAAAAGTTTGTTTAATTCATAAAAAATACAAAAATTATCAAAAAAATATTTTGCTTTTTTAGAAAATTTTCTTTTATCATCTAGTTTGTAGGAAAAATATAAAATTTTTCGTAGGGTCATTTTTACAACTTTTTGTCTTTTAAAGAACGGGTCCGGGTACGGGATTTTGTTTTGACTCGTTTTTGGGTCAAACGAACTCCGTTTTCGGTCTAGTCTTTTTCATTCTTCGTTATTTGATCCCTAGAGTAGTTTAGAAGCAAAAATTTCTTCGTAGGGTTATTTTTAAAGTTTTTAGGTTTTCCCCCTTTTGTTCGGGATTCGGGCTCTCGTTTTCTAGTTTAATTTCGTAATTTCTAGTCATGTTTCTCATAAACGTTTTTAGTCCGTTATATCTAATTTGAACTTTTGTCAACTTCCCAAACCAATTCCTCCATCCTTCAAACTCACGAATCTTTCGATCGAATCGATTTACCATTCCAATCCACAAGCCTCTCGTTGGGGATAAACACCCGGGAAACTCTATACTATTTCTCGGTTTACTGATTGTGTTGGTTTTTACACTTAGATATATATTTTATATTTTACTATATATTATATATATTTACGGTGTGAATCCAGCCAACCAAGGTACTTATTTGGATTAGTCAACAGGTTGAATCATACCAGATACGTTTGCGCATTTGTTGGGTGCTAACATGTGGAAGGTCTGAATTGACTGATTGCGTTTATAAAGAAATTCATTTAAAAACTTAGTTTGATGTCATTTTCAATCATCGTGTCAATGTCTTTTTCTTTCTTAAACCTTTTTAAATAAATCCGAAATAACCTTAGTTTTCTTTCTTTGAGTTGACCTTCAAATTGTGACCTATTAACAGACTCTTTTTGAGTAGGCTCATCGTATTTCTGCTTGACCAACCTGAAATTTACTGTTGAGGAAGTGTTAACTAGAGTAGACAATGTAATGAATGAATAGTGATGAATAATGAAGTGTGATTAGATCTTAGTTGGATCTTAAAGTGGATATGATAGTGAATTAAAGTTGTGGTTGTGTAAGCAATTTACGTTCACCAGGCTTTACATCGTCTATGATTAAAAACCCGATAAAATGAATAGCGGGATTTTACAAAAACAATTAGAAAATGTGAGTGTTTTGATTCGGAATCAGCGCGGAAAAAATTCCAAAAAAAAAACCAAAAAATGTCAATTTTCTCATAGAATACGATGTTTTTTTTGGCATCGAAAAATCCTTAACCTGCCAAAAGGGTGGTTACAAAGCGTGATCCGTCCTCGTTTTTCTCTCTCGATTTGAGAGGTCACAGGGCCTAAAACGGATAACCTACGGATCGAAAAGTTATGGCTGTTTTTACTGAACACCCTTTTCGTCACACTAAAATACAAGTTTTTAAAAAAAAAAATTCGTTCGGGGGAGGATAGATAAAGACAAGGTCCAAAAAAAAAAAAAATTTGCTCGTAGTCGATCCTTGATAAATTTTCGCTTCGTTCGATCTTCCGCTCCGTACGACTCGGCTCGTTCGATCACTCGTTGTCGATCGCTCGTATCGAATCCGCATCGTTCGAGTCTGTCTTGATCGGAAATCCCGCTTCTTTCGATCGCTTGTATCGAGTCCGCATGTTCGAAAAAATCGTTGCGATTTATGTCGGACACGTATTTCGATCCAAAAAACAATTTGTCCACTCGTTCGAAAATGTCCTGCGATATTCCACTCTTTCGAATCCAAACGATTTTCCACTTCGTTCGATCGTATCTTCAACAACGAAAATTTCCGCTGCGAGTTTTTTTTTGTCAACTGATGCGAACCCAATACAAACCAACAAGAACGCCTTTCTGTTGGCTTTCTCTTGATGAGCCGAATCCAAAACAAAGAAACACTCCTGCCGAAGTGATGGCAACAACCAAATCTTCGAATCCAATATGCTTACAACAAAAAAAAACACGAAATCCACCCGAGGCGATTGATACCAATTGTAGGAACCCGGTTAACCACTTCATAACACGAATCACAACACGAAACAAGAAAGGAGAAAGAGAGATAGAGACGAAAAATGAGAGAGAGATGAGAGAGAGTTTAGAGAGAAAAGAGATAGAAAAGAAATTAGATTTATGAGAATTAGATATGAAAAACAAGATATTTTCTTAAAAGAAAATATCTATATATATTTAGATTAACTATCGAGCCCGATTCCCGATATTATCCTATTACAACGTTAACTAATTAAAGACCGAAGCTCCATCGTAGAGTGACCGAGCTTCCTTGTTCGACTCAATAAATTGAGGCTAACAATGTTTCCCCTATCACTCACTAGAGAAGCAAAAACATGGTTGGACAAACTCAACGAAGGAACTATAGAAACGTGGGATGAACTTCGAACTGCTTTCATTAGCCGATTATTTCCCCCAGCTCTTTTTGATCGACTCCTTGGAGAAATCCGAGTCTTTTCTCAACATGAAAACGAATCTCTAACCGATGCTTGGCTTCGTATGAAGGAAATGCTCTGAAACTGCCATGGTCATAATATGTCCAAAGGCAATATTATCAAAATATTTTATCATGGTCTTAACGAAATAACCCAGGAAGTTCTAAATGCCGCAGCTGGTGGTATTTTCCTCTATAAAACACCAAATCAAGCTTATCAGCTTCTCGAAGACAAAGTCTCACTCAAGCTCGATTGAGCTAAAAATAAAAAACCTAAATCATCTCTCAAGAAAACTGTTGCTTTCGCCGATGAAGGTAATAGTAATACCGAAACTAACAAAATTATGTCCAGAATGGATGCCATGACCATAAAAATGGATGCTCAATACAAAGAACTCCAATCTCAAGCTAAACAACCAACACCAGATCTTAACGATGATGACATACCTATGTCTCATGAAGAAGAAACTAAATTCATGCAAACTTTTCGTAAGACTCATTTTTACAATGATTACCGCAATCGAGACTCTAATCACGATAATTAGCGTTCAAGCGGATAGAATAATTACAATCGAGACAATTACCGATCCAACACCGATGACAAACCGTACGATCTTCAAAGACAATTCAACGATTTCATGAAATCTCAGCAATCAACCAACACTTTTGACAAAGAAACATTCATGGACCTCAAAACTCAACTCAAAACAGTAGCCAAAAATCATCAAGCTTCAATCCAAAACCTCGAAACTAAGTTCGACAGACTCGCTGACAAGCAATCTGGACGACCTTCTGGATCCCTTCCCAAAAGGACATAACTCCAAAGCTTACCAACCACCGCAAGCTCGTAATGAGAATGTGAATGCCGTATTCACAAGAAGTGGTAAATACTATAATCTACCAGATAACCCAGACGATCAACAAAATAATTTCGAAAACCCTATCAACTTCGATAGCGATGATGAAGACGATGAACCTACACCACAACCAAAAACTCAACCCACAAAACTAGTCAAAGAAACTGTTACCTAAACCATACAAACCAAAGATCCCGTATCCTCAACGCCTTAGAAAAGAAAAAATGGAGGCCCAATACTGAAAATTTCTTGACATGATCCGAGCCGTTTGAATCAACGTACCTTTTTTCGACATCTTAGCCAGAATGCCTAACTATGGCAAATTTCTCAAAGAACTCATAAGCAACTTCCTAAGCGATGAAAGTTCAGCAATGACCCAAAATAAAGTTCCACCAAAACTCAGAGACCCAGGAAGTTTTCTCATTCCATGTAATTTCAACAAAACTTTCTCCTGCAATGCTTTGGCCGATCTTGGTGCTAGAATTAACCTTATGCCATATTCCTTATATGCAAAACTATCTCTCGAAACTCTTAAACCTACCAAAATGAGCGTGAGATTAGCCGACAGATCATTTCAATACCCTGTTGGAATAGCTGAAAATATGCTCGTTGAAGTTGGTAAATTTACCTTTCCTGCCGATTTTGTTATTCTAGAAATGGAAGAAGACAGTAAAGTTCCCCTCATCTTGGGGCGACCCTTTCTACACACTGCTGATGCAGTTATTCGAGTTAAACAGAAACAACTCAATCTTGGAGTTGGAACTGAATGAATGATCTTCAATATCGATTCTGCGATGAACCCTCTTATTCGAACAATGATACCTGTTTCAGTATCGATGTTATCGATGAAATCTTAGAAGAAGACTTCGATGCTCTTCTATACGAAGGTAGTAAAATCCTCCATTCCATCGAAGGAACCCTTCTCGAAGAAGATATCTTTTCCGAAGAACCACCATTCGAGAAAATCACCATTCGAGAAAATCACCATTCAAGAACCACCATTCGAGAAAATCACCATCAACACAGATTATAAAATCAAGACATCCCTTGAAGAACCTCCTACAGATCTTGAACTTAAACCCCTTCCTGATAATCTGGGATATGTATTCCTGGAAGAACCCTCTTTTCTTCCTATAATCATATAATCTCAATTATCTGCTCAAAACAAAGGCAAACTTGTATCCATCCTTAAAAAACACAAGGAAGCTTTTGCCTAGAAAATGATCAACATTC
>BQNB010076656.1:0-31093 GCA_026074375.1 Tanacetum coccineum
TTCCGGCTTAAGGCATCTGCTACAACATTTGTCTTTCTAGGATGGTAGCGAATCTCACAATCGTAATCTACAAGCAATTCTAACCAACGACGTTGTCTCATGTTCAACTCTTTCTGATCAAGGATATGCTGAAGACTTTTATAATCAGTGAACACAGTATACTTTGTGCCATACAGATAATGTCTCCAAATTTTAAGAGCGAACACAACTGCTCCTAATTCGAGGTCGTGCGTGGTATAGTTTTCTTCATTAGGCTTAAGTTGTTGGGATGCATATGCAATAACTTTTTCCTCTTTGCATTAACACTGCTCCCAGGCCTTGATGGGATGCATCAAAGTAAACAACAAAATCGTCGTTTCCTTCTGGTAATGCTAAGATTAGAGCTTCACAAAGTTTCTGTTTTAGCAATTGGAAAGCTGATTCTTGGTTTTCTCCCCAGATATACTTCTTGTTTTTCTAGGTTAATTCAGTCAAAGACTTTGCGATCTTTGAAAAATCTTTGATAAATCTCCGATAGTAGTCGGCGAGTCCTAAGAATTGGCGTATTTTTGTAGGTGTGGTAGGGGATGCCCAATTCTTAAATGCTTCAATCTTGGCGGGGTCAACATGAATTCCTTGACTATCAATTACGTGCCCAAGAAACTACACGATACTGATCCAGATGTTACATTTGGAGAACTTGGCATATAATTTCTCCTTTTTGAGTAATTCTAAGATTATTCTCAGGTGATTTGCACGTTCTTCTTTGTTACGGGAGTAGATAAGGATATCATCAATGAATACTATTACAAATTTATCCAAGTATGGTTTGCACACACGGTTCATGAGGTCCATGAACACAACAGGTGCGTTAGTTAAACCAAATGGCATCATTTGGAATTCATAGTGTCCGTACCTTGTTCTGAAATCAGTCTTGGGAATATCTTCATCCCTGACTCTTAGTTGATGATAGCCTGATCTTAAGTCAATCTTTGAGTAAATACTCGAACCTTGAAGTTGGTCGAATAAATCGTCGATCCTTGGTAATGGGTAATGATTTTGTACGATAAGTTTATTCAACTCCTGGTAATCGATACACATTCTGAAAGATCCGTCTTTCTTTTTAACAAATAAGACAGGAGCTCCCCAGGGCGAAGTACTTGTTCGGATAAAACCTTGGTCTACTAACTCTTGTAGTTGGTCAGATAGTTCCTGCATTTCTGAAGGAGATAATCTGTAGGGTGCTCGAGCTACTGGTGCCGCTCCTGGAATTATGTCGATTTGAAATTCTACTTGGTGTTTTTTGTCTGACTACTGGTATATCTTCTAGTCGTTTTTTGTCTGACTTCTTCTCCATTACTTAGGCCACGAAGACTTGACATCCTCTGGATATATACCTTTCGGTTTTAATACAGGATATGAGGCTTAGTCGGGTTTTACTTCAATCACCTCAGATGATCAAAGTTTCACCGTCGATGAGGATGTGGACGACTTTCTCGTCACAGATAATTCTAGCATGATACTTGGATAACCAATCCATACCAATGATGACGTCAAAACTATCAAGCTTAATCGGCATGAGATCAATTCTGAAAGGTTGGTTTAGCAAGATCAGAGTGCAACCCTGGATAACTGTATTAGTGCCTACTAGGTTTCTATTGGCCATTTCAATGTCATAGATAGTATTTAGTGTAATTGGTGGGATATTAAGCTTAGAAGCAAGTGATATGGATACAAAACTATTATCGGCTCCTGAATCAAATAATACTTTAGCTAGATGTTGGTTTAGGAGGAACGTACCCGTGACTACGTTCGGGTCTTGGTGAGCGTTCTTGTCCCTCAGCAAGTATGCTCTTCCATTGATGTTTGCTTTTAGGCATTGATTTCTATAATGCCCTTTCTCCCCACATGCATGACAAGTTATTGACACTGGCTGCAGACTGCTTCCAGTGGCTGGCCCTTTGTTTCTGCAGTTCCTGGTCAGATGACCCACCTTGCTGCAAGTCTAACACTTGACAGTGCAAGGTCCTGTGTGATGTAGGATACATCCCTTACATAGGGGAAGGCTTCCAGTATACCTACTATTTTTAGTTGGGGTGACAGCATAAGCCTTGAAGGTTTCTTGTCTTCTATTCTGCTGTTGGTGGTGATCATTGTTGCGGTTGTTATTACAATTATTTTGGTAGTTGTCCCTTTTTCCCCTCTAAGTTTACAACTTACTTCTCTCATAATTATCATTTTACCTATCCAATCTAACACCTCGCCTGTGATAATTATAAGAGAGATATGTAATTACAAAACTCTCTTTAATTCTATCCTAATTTAAGCTTTATGAAGAATAAATTAAGCTAAAGTTTATGCATTGTGAATATAGCATCATCGGAGTGTGTTGGGGGAGGTCGGCGGGCCAGACTAAACTATTAAAAGCCTCAACTAATCAGTCAATCACCCCACTACATAAAAACTAACAAACCACAATCCCACCCACATCATAACTCCCCCCACCCCCCCCCAAACCTCCCCCCCCCCCCCCAACCCCCCCCCACCCCCCACCCCCCTCCTCCCCCCCCCCCCCCTCCCTCCCCCCCTCCCCCCCTCCTACCCCCCCCACAACCTCCCCCCACCTCCCCTCACACCCCCCCCCAAATCATAAGCTTGATAGGATTTCTTGTCTTCTCATCTCTGCTGTGTGTGGTGTTCATTGTGTGCGGTTGTTATTACATTTAAATTTTGGTAGTTGCTGTTGTTGAAGGTTCTTTCTATCATCAAACTCTTTTGTTTGGATCATTGAGTTCTTTGCACAGAATTGTCTTTGTTACTTGATCCATTTAACCAGGGGTTATGGTAATGGCTTCTTCCACAGAAGTTTGAGGCTTTGAAGCGGTAACATTTCCTTCAATACTTCTGGGTAATCCCCCGATGAAGACTTCCATGAGTTTCTCATAATTTGGTACCATAGTTGGGCATAAGACTGCCAATTCCTGGAATCTTCTAATATAAGTCTTGAGATTATGCCATTTTACAGTTAGGTTGTAAAATTCATCTTCCATTTTCTTGATTTCAGTTCGGGTTGCAATACTTCTTTATTAAGAGCTTTTTAAATTCGGACCAGGTGATCTTGTAGGCTTCCTCTATTCCAATAGGATGGGCGAATGAATTCCACCAGGACAAAGCTTCTTCAGTTAGAGTACCAGTAGCAAATTTCACTTGGCAGTCCTCAGTACAGTTACTACGGAGAAATACTGATTCAGTTCGTTCAAACCAGCGGATGAGGCCAACAGCGCCTTCCGTACCTTTGAAATTGAAAGGTTGGCAGCTCATAAACTCTTTGTAGCTACATTTTCTTGCTACAAGAGTTTCTCTTTCTCCGATGTTCCTAGTGGTTTTATCAGTATTTACCATGGTAGCAGCTTGTGCTTCCAGAGCTGCGGAAACACTATCAGCAACTAGTTTCTTGATGGTGGCCTGAGTCATGGCTGGTGCTGCAGATGTTGATGTTCTCTTGGGATCCATTCTATCAACATTTACAAAACAACACTGAATAAGAATTCATATAATGATAGTCATATCACAAGTCATCGTATAAAAATTAATAATTTCATACTTAGTGATATTGAATTTATTTGACATATCATTGTATGGATTCTCATTTTGATGCAAGTTCTAGCAAAGAAATACACATCCTTTGATATTACATTGTAGGTTATAATGGAAGATTTTGGAGTCGACACACTAACAAGCATTTAACTCATTAGGTTTCTCGGGGACTGGTTCACTTCTCAGTGGTTGTGGCATAATACTGTGACCACTTAGATAACTCATTATGGATCATACCGTACATGAGTAATCATAATACAGGACATAGGATAGACAACCATGATAAACATAAATCGGTATCATAAAACAACAAGGTATAATAGAATCACCATTGAATTAAGTCATAAACAACTTGTCTACATATTTTACATAGTCAAAATTTGACAAGTGTCATTATTTATGCCATACATCCTGTTGTTGGATTCTAACAAAAGCTGTAAATGATAAGGATCTAGTTTAGTAGTCTGGTGGTGGTGGTCCTCCCTTGAGCTTATGGATCTTGTCCAGAAGACTCTTCATATCTAATCGGTGACGAATCTGGATATCCTCGATGAGTATCTCTAGAGTAGAAGTCCTGACGCGAGCAAAAACAATCTCGTCGTCATGCCTTATTTGCTCTTTCTAAAATCCAAAAATCTGTGTACGGGCTTCTTGAAGTTCGGTTTTTAGTTTTTCAAAATCTTGCTATATGATTACTCGACCATTACCAAGACCTTTTATAATATCTTCTATGTACACAATGCGCTCAAGAGGGAGCTCATCTAAGTGATTCAGAATAGTCTCAATTTGTTCCTCATGACGTGCATAAGACGTGTCTAGAGCGCCATGATAATTCTCTCCAATCTCAAATACTTGAGGTAGGGCAAAAGTAAAGGAGGATAATCGGGAACGGGCTCGTTTCCGAGATGGCAGAATCTCCTCGAGAAGAAAGAAATATTAGGGATTAAACATTGGTGATAGTGGTAACACTAGAGATGAAGGCAAAATAGTTGGTGGAGCAATAGGAACTCGTGGTAGTGGAATAGGTGACTCATTATTAGCAGCATTATATGCTTGCATGACCTTCATATATGGATCATCGTGAAAAAGGTGAGATGGCTAGCGAGGCCAAAAGATACTTAGATAAACCATCTGAAGGATCAGGAGAGGTGTTTCCTGGTGAGGCTGGGAAATAGTCTGGTGAAGCCGATATATAGTGAGGAGTATTCGTAGAGGAAAAAGCATCCTCAACATTGGAATCAGATGGGACGATAATAGGGTAAATATAGTCAGGAGTAGACATATCGCTGTAACAACCCAGTGTAAATAACATAAGTTATTTATATAATAATCTAATAGTTATGTATCATTTACATACAGGAAATTGTCAGTGGCATGGAGGACTTTCTTGGATAGAAAAAGTAGTTATAGTTAAGGTTTTAACCTTGTTTCTCATATAACTGTGGCTCTTGATACCAATCTGTAACACCCATATATTTGACATATAGCAGCGGAAGCTAATCTGGGGTATTACTTCATGAATCATAGTCACAATAATAGAAAATGACTCAAAAGAGATGTTTTTGAAAGATAAGTTATCATTCATTATTCATCAGCGTTTTTACAAAAGAGGTCCCAAACGTCCTAAAATACATTGAAAACATAAAAGTTGAATGATAACAAGTTTGAACGTCTTCAAGTCCAATGCCACTCCGTGTCATAGTTTCTTAATTACCTGATATAAACATGCTAAAAGGATCAACACAAAGGTTGAGTAAAATTCACAGTGTTTGCAATGTAATAGTTGAATACAAGTCATTATAAGTGGTAATAATTGCAACAAATACAATTATCATGGAAAACAGTATTATTGCCCTAAGCTCATGCAACCAAACATTAACATCCAAAGTCAATTTAACGACTTGAAGGAACAACTGTCCTTAAGGAAAGGTAACTTGCCAAAGTTATCCTTTGTTCTCAAATATAGTGCGTTTGGTTACCCCATGTACGGGTACACCAACGGGAGTTGTCACCCCCAATAGATCTATCCACAATATTCGCGTTCACTCGCAAGTGACTAATGGTTCATGATTAAGAAATAATGGCAGTGGAGGCAAACTTAGGCAATAATATATCAGGATAGCATACAATTGAAAAATACTTGTATTCATGTTTGTAGCATGTATCTCCCCACGGAGTTTAGAAAACATGTAAAGGTGGGACTATGAACTCACCTTAACAGGGAAATCTGATTGATGGCAAAAGTATATCAAATGAAGGTAAACAGCTTCGTCACGCAACCTGGGGTAATATGTCAAGTCTTAGTATGATTGTTTATATTTCAAAACTTTATTTCATAAAGTTTAACATAAATATTAATTTGGTTTATTAACTTGTGAAAACATCGTATCACTGTTCAGGCTATCATAATCCAGAGGTCATGTAGTAAACGTTTGAGGAGCTAGGACACTTTAAATCGTAAATCCAGCAACTCGTCAAAACGTATACCCAAATGAAACCCCTCACATGAAATTCCCTAGTAACGTGGTACGTTATAGATTTAAATGATAGGATTTTAAGTTTCTTCAAAAGTTAGTCGATGATAAATTATGTTATGTATATAACATAATTGTTTTTATGTGTTTTTTATAGTGTTTCGATCGACGAATGATAACGACAATTGTGTCGGTGCTTTAATAAAATCGAGTCTTATATATTTAAATATATTTTTATAATTAATATAAAAATATTACATTTTATACTTTGAGAATATTAAAAATGACCATATAACCTTTATAATATATGATTATACAAAATTAACCCTTTAATTATATGTGTTTAAAAAACAGTAAACCTTTAACTTTCCAAAGTAGCACAAAACAATTCCTTAAGTTTAACTTTAGGAATAGATTTCATTTTCAGCCCACTAGTTTATATTGTTTTCAAGAATTTACAATATATACCCCTTTGCATGAAACCATTTGCGAATTAAGTCCAAAAACCATAATATTGATATTTTTGGTTTATAAATCAATTTTTGCAGGTTATAGCTTATTACTATAAGCTAAAATAAGTAACTTTTACGAGGTTATCGCTTATGAAAAGAGCTTGTGAGCTTAAAAATCCAAAACATGTTCATTTGGTTTAAAAAGATTAACCCGATGGGTTTAAGGTTTTAAGATTAGTTTTCAAGCTTATAGAAATGACAAATGAGCTTATTTAAATAGCTTATAAGACCAGCTTATGACTTTTAGCTTGTTAAGTACACAAAATAGAATATTAGGGTTTTTAAAGGTTATTTAGAGCACGGTTTGGTTTAGGAAAACCAAATGAATGATTTAGCTTGATTAAATGATTAAAACAAAGCTTAAACATAATCTTAAATTGTGATAAGATCTTATAGAATAAATTAAAGACTTACTAGAGCTTATATTAGATCGAAATGAGCAAAACAACTCGAAAACTTAAGATATGAATCAAGAATCCTTTCCTTCTTAACCTTGGCTTTTATAATGGCTTAACCTTTCTTCTTTGGCTTCCTTACTTCTGTTAGAACATGATTTAGAGGTGTATGATAAGTTTTTGTAGTGAGTTTTGAAAGTGTGTGTGCATGCGTGTATATATAGTGTTCAAAAACTTGGAGACCAAGTTTAGATGAAGTGATGGCCAAGTTAGATGAAGTAATGGCCAAGTTAGATGGAGTAGGGACCAAGAAAAGCTAGGTTTATAGCTTTGAAAGGTGTAAGGGTGTGAGAGGGGTTCGGTTTACAAAGGGTTGACAAGGGGGTCTTTGTTTGCTTGGTGAGCAAGGGTAGTGATGGAGGTGGTAGGGTGGTTGCTTGGTGACGTGGTGGTGAAGGTGGTGGTGAGGTCATGGTGCTTGAGATGCTAGTTAGGTTAGTTTTTAGGTTTTAGTTTTAGAAATTTTTTAATTAGGGTTAGTTTTAGGTTTAGGTTTTTAGATTAGGGTTTTAGGACAAATTAGAGTTTAGGTTCAGGGTTTAGATGTGATGCTTTATGTACTAGTAATTTGCGCTAATGAGCTTGTACGAAAACTAGAATGAAAACGGTGGGAACATGAGCTTATTTTGAATTCGTGCATTATTAGATTGTACTTTAAGCTTTAAGGAGTTGTACCATGGTTTAAGAGGGAATTAATATTTCAAATGATATGCACTATACACTTGTACACATGCCTTGAAAGCTTGTATATTCATTTTATATGTAAATATTTCATATAATTAGGGTTTTTGGAATAAACGTTAACGTTTGAAATCCGTTTTGTAATAACGTTTTGAAAAGTATGTTAAATAGATAATGTATGATAAAATAGAGTTTAAAACATATTTCTTGACATATTATAATGTTTACTGGCTATAAACGTTGATGAAATTGGCATAGGTAGGTTGCGTGAGCTCGTTTACTTAGGTTATGCAAGTTACGTTGCATAATAGGTGGAATAAAGTAAAAATATTCCCATGAAAATGGTTGTACTTAAATTAATAAGTAGATATTACATTGATGACAATTGAATCTAATTTAATAGATGGATAATTACATAGACGAAAATTGTGGGTTGTTATATTTATCATCTTCGTTTATTATTCCTTCCATGATGGCTTTATCTTTTAAAGCTTCGTCTTTAAGTTTGCCATCCTTTAAAGCTTCGTACCATTCTAAATCTTGATAACAGAGCGTGTTCCCAAATATGTATGCTCTAGGCAAGTTCTCACCATTAAAATATCCATCATATTTCCAGCTATAAGTTGGCCATTCCGAATGTCCGCTTTTAAACGAGAATGGTTCACAATAATGTTAAACAGCGACTGGTTCTTCCTATACTCCATTATCTGTCTATGGTTTTTCATGCACCCATGGCACATCTTCATTCCATTCATACATCCAAACATCCTTATATTCTTCATAAGTCTTAAATCCATTAATATCTTTAGTAAGGACATCTGGATTGATTTTTAAAAGATAATTAAATTCCTTGAAAGCTCTGCAAGTAGGTGTCTTGAAGTCAAATACATTAGTATTGATCCTAAAATTTCGGCAACTTCATTCTCTTCAATTATATTTCACTATCAGGATCCGAAGATTCTTTGTTAGAAAGTTCAACTTCATCGTCACCTTGTGCCCAATAAATCCATAATGCATTCTTTGTGTACCAATCCATATCCAAATGGTTGTAAAACTTTGAGGCGAGCCGTTTAGCGAAAACCAAGTTGGATGGGTTGTATTCCATATTAACATCACATGAGTACGTGTCTCTTTGTTTCTTGATCTCCAAGTATTCTTTGAATTGCAGCTTATAACTTCTGATCAACCATGTACTAATCACCCCTTTCTTGACATTTTCATCCATTGTCATACGATTCCCATATTTGAGGTCTAACCATTGTTCCACGGTTACATCAATAAGCTTTACTGAAGATCACAGCTTCAGCATAAATCTTTTCGCATTCTTCATAACTCATTTTCTATGAATATTCCCCGAGATCATTATGTGTTAGGTTACTAGTTTGTTTATCACATAGGGAAGGTTTAGGAACTTCAATTTCATAAGTAAACAAGTCGTTATCAATTCTGCTTAATCGGTTGAATTCGTCACAAAGAGTTCCAAGTTGTGTATTGCAAATGAACGAGTCGTTATTGATCTCGAGAAATCCAAGGTTCTCAAACTCTTCCTTAATCACCTTTGTCATTGTTACTGAAAATAACTAGAAAATTATCAGTAGAACCAGCTGGAAAAAGGCGTGTATAGAATTTTAAGTTTTAGGTTCGAGTATAAAAACTTCTCTGACACTATATCAGACGATCGATACGCAGTATTTAATTGATCTGTATACGCCGTATTAGTCTATTGAATAGATATGTTGTATTGAATAAAAAAGTTAGATACGCCTCATTCAATTGAAGTGGATACTACGTATTAGGTTATCGACCAGAACAGTGTATCGAAAACAACTAACACACACACATGAACAAATAAACAAATATACAAGCAAATACACAAATATATAGAAATTTTACAAAATTTTACACTAATCTAAAATTACACTAATTAATCTAAATTACACTAATCTGAAGGGTTAAGTTAATCAAATGTTAAAAACCAAAATATTAAATAAAAGTCAAGATTAAAATCTCACTCCCCGACAACGGCACCAAAAACTTGATTGTGTTGTCGTGTATGGTTTATTTTAGAGTATTCAAGTTTTAAATTTATATTTTTCTGACATTACCTAAAACAACACTTTAACGGGCAGTATACCTGATCAGATGGAGTTTCGTGGTAAGTAGGGTGTCGATCACTAAGAGCGAGAACTAATCTTTTATTTATCAATATTTTGGTTAACTAAACTAAGTTAATTTAAACTACGTTAATTCTATTCCATATTAAACCTATGCTAAACCTATGTTAATCCTAATTCTAACGGATAAGGGGGGTTTCAGCCTAAGAGACTAGCATAGGTTTGTTTATTTAGTGAAATGAATGCTTATCTCAAGGCGGTATATCATTCCAAGACTTAAGCGGGACTTCTTCCTAAAACCTAGACATGTAGAATTCTGTCACAATTAAATGCATCCGCATAAAGCATCATATTTACTGATTATAATCTATCTTAGGTGATTAATAAAGGTGATCTTATTAAACCCTAACTCATAGAGACTTTACCCACTTACTGCTTAATGACAATTTATATTCTAGTAGTCCACTATCCAAGTCTTTACCCAAAGAATCAGTACGTTATTTGTTGATCCTAGGTCACCTACTAGTCCAAGTTGTTCACATATCCCAAATGTAAAGATAGGGCATTAACTGTGGTCTTATTGATCTAAATATATAAATTACTATATGGAGAGCCATCCCGACATCTAGCTAACTTGGTCGGTATCACTAGATCCAGTTGAATGATAGGTCGTATACACAACCACGTATACAAGTATAAATTGATAAACATAAACAAGCAATCAACGATAAATTAAGCATTTGATATAAACAAACCAAACTTTAAAATCTTAATAGCCATGGCTAATACCCAAGGGTATTAGCCCTTAATCATCATAATCAATACAAAAGTAATAATCCAACCAAGGTAAACTAACCGAGTTAAACAAATGATACCAAAAATTAAACGATTACAAAAGTATATGAGATTACAAGATGTTTCCTATGGAATTAGTAGCTTTGCTTGACCACTTCTACTCTTCTTATCTTCTGAAAATAAACTTTTGTGGTTAAGGTATCGAAAATATGATCAGGCACACTGAAAACCTGTTTTTAGGTCTTCTATTTATACTGTTTGGAATTTGGTCAATAAGGCGTATCGAGAGAGATGGATACGGAGTATCAGGGGTTTCTTGGAGTAAGGACCACGTTCGATATCTTCTAGAATATTTTGTTACTTTATATTAAATACGACGTATAAAGTGCTCCTGGATACAACGTATTGGACTTTGTATCTCCGTGGTTTCTTGTGAAGTGCGGGAACAAATATGCCATATCTTCCTTGATGGATACGACGTATAGGATGTGAGAATCAGTAATCTTCAAATGTCTTCGTTTAAGCTCCAGAATGCGTGCCTTTTTGCTAATCTTCACCAAGTACCACATAATTATTGCAATTCTCAAATACAAACGATTAAGTAACAATTCTTGCAATAATTTTACATAATGGGTTATTTACATGGGATAAATGATGCTATAAAAGTGACGTTATTTGATGTCATCAACCATTGCAATTGCTAAATTACGCAAATTTCTGAATCAGATGAAAGGAAAATCTATGGATACTAATTTTGGAAAACCATCAATCTTGGGAAAATCACCTTTGCAAACAATCAGAAATCAACCAGTTATAAGACAACTGACTGCGTTTAAATTTGAACGATCTAAACTTTCAAAAACACAATTTACTTCCCAAGTTCGTGTGTCTACAAAACCGGTCACTCAACATATTTTGCCTCAAACAGATAGACAAGCTATAAAAAGCACGAATGTGATTAAACCATGAATGGATTGATTAGACACTAGGCCAACACAAAATAGAGCGCCTCAGTTGCCTCAAACTTCTAGGAATACTAATCCTCGCATGTCTATTTCTACATGAGTAACTCATAAAACTAGCGTTAACAGACCACAGCTTAGGAGTACTCAACTAAAAGATATGGTCGTGCAAAACAATAGTTAAGTGATGATTAAGAAGACAGAAGTAGAATACCACCATAGGATTTCAAGTTTTTATTATAAAATAAAGACTGTAACTGCGTGTAATGACAATTTAAAGTTCAGAACTTTGAATGTTAAAGTTGTTTGTGTAACTTGTGACAAATGTGTGTTTAATTGGAATCATCATGCTTGTGTTTCTAATTTTATCAATGACGTGAATGCTAGAACTAAAAATCCTAAAGTAGTGCCTATTAGTGCTAGAAAACCCAAAAGAAAAGCTAACCAATCTGTTGCAACACCCCCTAAGAAAATAGTTGCTTCAGAATCCACTATCCATAAATCCAAGAGTTACTTTAGGATGCTGTATGAGAAAACTAGTACAACATGGAAGTGGTGGATTGAAAAACAATGTCCATTAGGATACAAATGGATGCCTATGACCAAAAAGAAATGGGTGCCTAAGATTAGGATAGATAATGTATCAACAAGAATTAATCCTACTATAGATATTACATCTAGGATAACTATTGACTCAACACCCTTAAATGATTTAGGATCTACTTTGTCAAATGCTCCATCATCTTCTAATTCTTATGTAGATCATACAAATCATCCTATTCATCATCGACTCTGGATGCACAAAGCACATGGCGGGAAACCTCAAGTTGCTGTGTAATTTTGTTCACAAATATCTAGGTACGGTGCGGTTCAGAAACAATCAATTTGCACCGATTCTTGGATACATGGATTTAGTTTAAGGAAATGTCATGATCAAGAGGGTTTATTACGTCGAAGGCCTCAATCACAATCTATTCTCAGTTTGTCAATTCTGTGATGTGGATTTAGAGGTTGCATTTTGGAAATCTACATGCATTGTTAGAGATCTTCAGGGAAACGACCTACTTTCAGATACTCGTAGATCTGATCTTTACACAATAGCTCTTCAAGAATCATCTTCACCAACTCTAATATATTTTATGGCAAAGGCTTCACCAAATCAAGCATGGTTATGGCATCGAAGACTTTCTTATCTTAACTTTGACACCATCAACCTGATTTCCAAGAAGGATATTGTGAATGGCTTAACAAAGTTGAAATATGTAAAGGATCAACTATGTTCATCTTATGAATTGGGTAAAGCAAAGAGAAGTACATTCAAGTCAAAAACAGATCCAAGTTCTAAAGGAAAATTACATTTGCTTCACATGGACTTATGCGGTCCCATGCGGATTGAATGCATCAATGAAAAGAAATACATTCTGGTGATTGTTGATGACTACTCACGATACACATGGACTCATTTTTTGAGATCCAAGGATGAGACACCAGAGGTACTTAAATACTTTCTAAAGATGATTCAGCAAACTCTTCAAGCCCAAGTGATTACTGTTCGTACTGATAGAGGAACTGAATTCTTAACAAGATTCTTGGACATACTTTAAAGAAGAAGGAATTGATCACCAAACTGAAATTACTCTAACACCTGAACAAAATAGCATTGTTGAAAGACGGAACCGTACTTTGGTTGAGGCTGCTCAAAGAATGCTTTTGGCTTTCTAAACTTCCAATCTTCTTTTGGGCTGAAGCAATAACAACTGCATTATACACCCATAACAGATCTCTCATCATCCCCATACACGAAAAGACACCATATCACATCATTAATTACAGGAAACCTACTCTAAAACACCTTTACATCTTTGGTTGCACGTGTTACATAGTCAGAGATGGTGAAAACCTTAACAAGATGAAAGAAAAAGGGGATATGTGCATTCTTGTAGGATAATCCACTCAGTCTAAGGGATATAGAGTATATAACAAAAGGACAAGATTGATAGTTGAATCGATTTATATCAACTTTGATGAAATTAAGGAAATAACAATGGCGTCGGATTATGACAACTCCGGCACCACGCCTCAACTACAAAAGACTTCTATTCATAACAGTACAGAACTCGAAATTCAAGACCACAGTAATGAACCTTTAAGTTCAAACCTGGTTCCAAATTTTGTTCCTACAACAGGCACAGGAGTTTCGTCACTACAAGAGTTGGATTTACTATTCAGTCCTTTGTACGAATAATACTTCACTGCAGGAAATCAAAGTGTGTCAAAGCCTTCCGCTCTCTTTTATAATTCTCAACAACAAGAAACACAACCTACATTGAATGTTCAACCTACAATAGAACCAATTATTTCTCCAACAAATGTTAATGTGATGAAAACAACAATGATCAAGCATCAGATGCATAGTTTAAAGCATACAAATGTATCAACCCTTTTGCTCCACCAGGACCAAAAGATATTAAGGATTCCTTACGCAATGTTGATACTTTAAACATACATACATTCTACCAAAGACACCGTTCTGACTACCATTGGACTAAAGACCATCCTCTAGAACAAGTTCGTAGAGATCCATCAAAGAACATAAAGACAAGACGATAACTTGCTACAAATCCTAAAATGTGCATGTTCGCGCTCACCGTAAGTACTGCTGAACCGACAAACATTAAGGAAGCAATGGATGATCATGCATGGATTAAGGCAATGTAGGAAGATCTTCATTAATTCGACTAACTCAAAGTCTAGGAAATTGTTGACAAACCTTTTGGAAAGACAATGATTAATATAAAGTGGTTATAGAAAAACAAGAAAGATGACAAAAACATTATCATTCACAATAAGGCATGACTTGTAGCTAAGGGATATCGACAGGAAAAGGGTATTGATTTCGAAGAATCTTTTACACTAGTCACTCGCTTAGAAGCAGTTCGGATTTTTGTTGCCTATGTTGCACACAAATCCTTTCCTATCTACCAATATAGACGTTAAAATGGCTTTTCTTAATGGTCCACTGAAGGAAGAGGTGTATGTCAGTTAGCCAGACGGGTTCATTGATCCTGATCATCTAGAAAATGTCTACCATTTCAGGAAAGCACTTTATGGATTGAAGCAAGCTCTAAAAGCCTGGTATGATGAACTCTTGACATTCTTGATATCCAAAGGTTTCACTAAAGGTACTAGACTCCACTCTGTTCATGATAAGATACGGGGAGGACATTCTACTTGTGCAAATTTACGTAGATGACATAATTGTTTGGTCTACAAACTTAAAATTTTCTAAAAAGTTTGAAAAACTAATGCATAGTAGATTTGAGATGTCCTTAATGAGGGGAATGAAATTATATTTAGGACTTCAGATCCACCAATCCTTACGAGGTATCTTTATCAAGCAGTCTAAGTATGCTTTAAAAATACTCAAAAAGCATGGAATGGACAAATGTGATAGCATTGGTGCATCAATGGCTACTAAACCTAAGATGGATGCAGACTTAAGTGAAACACCCGTTGACCAAACAAGATATCAAAGTATGATAAGGTCACTCATGTATCTGACTTCCAGTAGACAATACATTATGCAAGCAGTATGTTACAATGCACGTTATCAAGCAAGACCAATGAAAAAGCACCTCAAGGAGGTTAAAAGATCTTTCGGTACTTAAAGAATACCATTAACATGGGACTCTAGTATCCAAAGAATTCTGGTTTTAAACTAACCGCTTTTTTAGACGCTGACCATGCAGAATGTCTTGATACACGCAAAAGCACTTCTGGCAAAATACAGTTCTTAGGTGATAAGCCAGTCATTTGGATGTCCAAGAAGTAGGAATGCACTACAATGTCAACAGTAGAAGCAGAGTACGTGGTGTTATCTGCGAGTTGTGCTTAAGTAATGTGGATGAGAACACATCTTAAGGATTATGCCTTCGACTACAACAGAATATCATTGTACTGCGACTCTCAGTCAGCTATAGCCATCTCGTACGACCCTGTGCAACACTCCCGTACCAAGCACTTCAATGTCTGTTATCACTTTATGAAGGAACATGTTCAACGTGGTATAACTGAATTGTACTTTGTCAGAACTGAATACCAGTGAGCCGACATGTTTATAAAAGCTCTTTCGTAAAAAAGGTTTGAGTACCTTGTTGGACGACTCAGTATGAGATGTTTGACTCTAGCAGAACTGGAAGTTCTGGAAAATAACACTTTTTGATATATTCATCAAACATCAACTTGTAAATATTTTTGAAAAAGAAAAATATACAAAGATATAAAACCTATAAAACCAAATACAAAAATATAAAATTTCAAAAAGAAAATACAAAATCAGAAAATCAAAAATACCAAAAAGAATCTTCTTGCCATGTCTCTTGGAATCGATAACATTTACGTACCTAGAAATATCGATTAACATTGACCGAGTGTATAAGTGAAGTTCGAGCAAGAGTTCAGACGTTTTCAAAACATGTCATTTCTAATTTTCTTAATGGCTTAAGTGCAAATCAGTACATAACCGGGACTTCAAAGAAAGGAAAGTTTATCTATAATGGTAACTTATCCTAACAAGGAGAAAAGCAATTTTCTCAAACTTGAGAAGTTTATTCAAGACATTCAAAGTTTTATGCTCAAGAAAGGACTGTGTACGCTTCAGTGCGCTTATCCTTAGCGTCAGAAGATAATTCTTGTAACATGTGGGTTTTTAAAAAGTTGAACCTAATTTTTCAAGAATGATTTTCATGACAAAAGTCACAAAAAGTGATTTACCAATTGGCATCTTTCAAAACTTATGGTATCTTTCACAATTATGTGTTCAACATTCCAATCCTGACAAAACTTTCAAAGACGATCATTTTATAATCGTGGTATCATTTTTATAAATGAATCAATTTTAAGGGGAGTTTTTCGAAAACTAAAGTTTTAATGTTTTGGATACATCATCTCATGATAATTTTTATGTATTCAAAGCATTACAAAAAGTCTCTTCATAACAAATCAGTAATATTAATGACAACTTACTTTTGAATGTTTGTTATAAGAAGATACAGTGTCTGAGCATAATTTCAAGAATTCTTCAATGACATTTCATAATCTTTCAAAATTGTGTGCTCAACATTGCTTCACCCTTAATTTTATATCTAATTTACAGATTGATATTGTTAGGAATCTAGAAAAGGATCAGTCACTCTACGTATTTTACGTTTCTAGCTCATAGTCCAAGTAGTATTAAGAAGTAATCTAATCAGGCTAAAGTATTAAAGCCCATGGAAAGCCCGGTTTATCCTTTGTATAAAAGCCCTCTCCACACATGGAGAAGGTGTTGGTTGAAGCATTTTTCACATAGTATAGTGTTTGTTTTTAGTGTTTCTTGTAACACCCCCAAAAATATGACAACGCAGCGGAATACCACTTGGGGTGCTACTTCATAATACACAGCGCTAGATACAAGAGAACGACCTCTAAATTGATTTTAATGTGTTATACGTGTTTATATGTGTTTGTGTGGGATATGTGAGATTGGATAATCAATCCATTGAGAGTGATCGTCTCATTAAGATTGGATTTGTGTTAAAATTTGTTGAGGTTCATTTCGTTCACTTTTGAGTGACGAGGAAATGGTTATAGATTTTAGCGTTTTTGTGTTAAAATGTGTAGTTATTTATACGTATTATTATTTTTTGTGTTAGTAATTTAAGACAAGGTTTAGGTTTTAGAGGTTAAGTTAAGAGCAATGAGTTATTTGATGGAGAAATTTCATTTTTATCACTTATAGTGATAATGGAATTGAATTAGTTTTGAAAGAATGTTTTGTTAATAAGTGGTTGTTCTAGGTGATGGACTTAAAGTGTTGAAGAGTGTCATTTGTGAAACGAAATTGAAGTTTGTTAAAATATGGGAAAGTTTTTGGTAAAAAACTTTCCATATATAGAAAGTGATTTGGAAATGAAAAGTTATTTTTTAGGAAAACGTAACACGTAGGTTTTGCGAAAGAAGTTTTTGGAGAAGTTTATGGTTTTTATAAATTATCAAACTTCAAGTTCTTTTAGTAAATAATAAAGAAAATAAAAAAAATTATTTATGGATGAATAGTAAAAACGGGAATAGTAAAAAAAAGGAAAAGAAGTCCAAGTTGGGCTCAAACTTGTAGAAAGGGTTATCCATTAGGCCTATATAAGCAAACCACTCCCCCTTAACCTGTTGACCGAACCAAGAAGGAAAAAGAGAAAAAAAAGTTAGGGTTCTTTGCTAAGGTATTTTTCCAATTCCTTGTAAATTCTAGTTATTATTTTTAATTCTAGTAATCTAAACATGATGGATTAGGGTTCTAAATTAGGGTTTATAAATTAGGGTTTTTATGTTTCTGAAAGTTTATGATGTATAGATCATGTTTAATCATTCGTTTGATTAATTACACGATTGGGTTAGTCGGTTAGATCTTGATCTTTGGATATAGTCGTTTTAATTTACTGCAGAATTTTAGTCAGTCTTGTAGAGGTCATAACTCATTCATAAAAGATCAAATAAACAATTTACAACATATTGGAGATAACCTCAGAGAGTCTACTCTCCATAAAAGTTGGCCTCATGAGTTTTTATGGTCGGGAAGTGGGTCAAAAGGTCGTTACAAAATCAGTGTGTAAAACTGTGACGAGTTTCAGTTTTGGTTTTGATTTTTCTAAAAATACTTAGACATCTAGTTAGAGGCTCTAAATCATGTGAAAGTTAGTTCATATATTGTGTGTCACCCCTGAATTTTTGATAAGCATATAATGAGGTCTAAGGTGGTCATCTAGTGTCTTACTTTTAGAAGGTCATATTCTGGACGAATTCTGGACACTTTGGATTAATGATTTTTTAAAGGGTATTTGTAAAAGGGTAATGGCTTTGGGAGAGCTATGGGAGGTTCATAATACATATATGTAGCATAGTGAATTTTGGTTTGAATTATAGAAGTGTTTAAGTGGTGCGTTTAGAACGCGTAAGTGAGTATAAAATTCTGCTCAAAACCAGAAAGTTTAAAGTGTAGCATTGAAGTGTAAATGTCATATGTAGAAGTTGGAAAAGGGTTAAAACAAGAATAGAACTATGGTAGATAGCTTAGATATCCATCATAGTTGAGGTTACATCATAATGGGTTGAATTCCTAATTGATTATAGCTTATTGTGTGCTTAATTGTTTAGATTATCCGTGAAGTATTTGTGAAGCAATTGTTGGATTCTTTGGGAAGCTAAGCATCAGGTGAGTTTCATAGTCCTACTTTTACTTCGTTTTAAACTTGGGATGGAAATGATGCTAGTATGGAAATGTTTTGATTACTGTGATAATGTGTTTAAAGTGATGCATGGACTTTATGTGGCTATATATGGTTTAAAAGTGTTACATGTTTGTGATGTGATACGTTCTCATGGCTTATGATCAATTGAGTGGGTTTATGTGGTATCCCATGGCTTAGTGAACAATTGAGTGGATTTGTATATGCTCTATTGGGCTTAGTGATCAATTGATTAATTCTGTGAGTAGAGACGTCTCGTAATCGTTGAATGGTATTGGTATTATTGATTTGCTTTGAGTTTTACATGATAGCTTATATGGTAGTTCATTTATTGTCATGCAGTGTTTTTATTTATCACAGTAATGATTTAATTGGATTTACATCGTGTCTTAAACCTATGACTCTCATCAACCTTATGTTGACGTTTTTAAGCATCATTTTCAAGTGAGTATCATGATGATAAGAAGGATGTTAGGAAAAGTGGCTAAAGAGACCTCTTAGTCATTGTTGTTGATTGTCTTTTCTGGTCTTTTCATTTGTTTTGCTTGATACTTGTTTGTTGGAGATTGTTAGTATTTGGATCATTGTTACGTGTATGACATAACTTTAGTATGCAAGACTACCTCTATCTTGTGTAATGTTATTGTCCATGACACATAGTGTCCATTTGATTATTTCTTTCATTTAGATTTCTCTATAGTAGACACCATTGTGTTTTGATGATATTTATGATGTTACGCCTCGTGTTTCCGCCTAGGCGGGGTGTGACAGATTGGTATCAGAGCCTATAGTTATAGAGAACTAGGTGGTTGAGCCTAGACTATAGCTTAAGGGTCCCTCATATAGTTTGCATTTTTAAGGCATAAGTGTTTGTGTACGTATATACCGTATGTTTCCGCTACCTAAAAGCTTTGAAATTCTTTCTATTTTAAATTACTACTATATAATATGAAATATATACTTTTTCATTATGGGGATCTAATAATATATACCCCTTTGTTATTATATAGTCATGTCATCCCCTAACTAAGGATGATAATCGTTGGGATAGATAGTTTACCTCACTGACCCCCGCGAGTGGGTGACTTTTGAAGAGAAAATTTGAACCCAAGAGAGGACCCAACGTAAGTTTATTATTTCGTTTTTCTACCTCGCTGCATTGCTAAATTCGAGGAATGATTTTATATTTTGGGTCACGATGTACTTCTGTTTCGTTGGACGATTGGATTTTATGGGTCGAAACTATATAGATTATCATGTTTGAGTTATATTGGATTAGTTTTAAGGTGCTATGTGGTAGATGTGTGTTATCAATGAGAATGTTTGGACTTGGAAGTAAGTATACGTGTGAAAAAGTGCAATTATAAGTATGGTCTCTGAACATAATTATAAAGCAACACCACGTGGACTGAAACTTTGAATGCAATTGAATCATTGTTGCTTGTATTTATTAATAAGATGTTAGTCAGGAGGTGTAGAAGGTAGAGTAGATGTGATGTGAGATCCTGTCGAGATGGTTATATGGTTAGAGAATTCCTCTCTTAACCGATTGGGCGATTATATTAGGTTGGGTTGCGTAGATGGTAAGGTTCCCTTTTCATCTATCATTTTCGGATACATCGGATACCTGTTGGCATTGTCGTCGCGATTCTTAAGTTGATTCGTTAGCTCGTTGTTCATTGAGATATCCAAAGCTCGTGTTGGTATTCTAAGGTGTTATCATAGAACTGGTGTTCTATGTTCTCCGTTCGGCACTTTGATTGTTTTCCTTTGTCTTAAGTTGACGATACTTTTTGGTTATTCTAAGTAACTGTTGGAATGGATGAGTTCTCATGGTTTGTTTGGTTTTGCTAGAGTTCCCTGTCGTGTTCATTTTCAAGAAAATTAAATTTTTGTATTGGTAATCCCTTAAGTGTATTTATTGGGATTCTAATTTTGCTATACATGATGTCTTTTGTTGCGAGTCATAAAATTCCTTTTCAAAGTAAATTTGTTGTAGTTCATATCAATAACGTTTAGGTGTTTAAAAACTCCTTTCGAAAATAAATTATATAAATAAAATGCAACACATTCGTTTTAACCATCATATGATTCTTTATAAAATCAAAATTAAAATAATATTAAAAGAAAAATTATTATTTAAAAATTTTCACACTAAAATTATTGGTATTAGTTAACTAAGGTGATTCTATTGTTTGAACAAGATTGGTATACGGTTAATGAGGGAAATTTTCCTTGTGTAGAAAGTCATTTTTGTGTAAACGGTGACTTAATCTATTCTATTAATTAATGTCAAAGGACGTGGTATTATTCATTGGGTGTTTCTATCATTTTATAGATGTTTATGTTAGTCTGAGGTTCGTTCGTTATGTCGATGTTTATGTTCGGTTGTTTCTTCTTTTAGGATTGTGTGATTTTTGGGTCCATACCAATTGGTGCATGTGAAGTTTGGTATTTCTTCATGGCGTGGTTCTAGAGTTGATGGTAGGTCATATCTTCAGAGTGGTGCGATTGATGGTAGCGAAGCGAATGGAATTATTCACGATCCCAAGTTGGAATTAGAGAGTTCCGTGTTACTTTTGAAAGAGTACCTCTTATTTTAGTGGAGCGGTTGATGAATCCGTATGAGAGAATTAGTTGTTGAGGCATAAGGCTGGGATGGTATGCCACAAGAAGGTAGTTAAAATACCTTAGATGAGCTAAAATCGTTTTAAGGAAGGTTCGTTATGAAACTAACCTAAAGAGGGTGCGAGGTCCGTATGATTACCAAAGCATATGAATCGAAATTTAAGTTAACAATAGTAGTATGTGAGCTTCTCAAAGTGTTTCTCAGGATTTAGTGGGTTTTACCCCTCGTCGTAGAATAGGATTTCGTATGAAATTAGTACAAGGAGCGATGCCGATTTGCGAAGGCTCGTGACGATTGTGCTTTTAGAAAACAAGAGGTGTGGAAAAGATTAGTTAGGAGTTGCAATGTGAGGGTTGGTTTTGTAATGGTAACTTGTGTGTAATTTCCGTATTGTATGATGAGAAGAAAGGTGGTAGTTTAGGATAGTGCATGGAGGAGTTGAGAAAGATGAGATGATAAAAATCATATTGAAGGACACCAATGGAGGGGCACGGGGATGACGAGCTAAGACTATTTTTAGGAAGCGTAATGGTCACACTATAAGTTTATTGTCTATTGCCTTTTGGGTTAACCAATGCACCAGCGGTTTTCATGGAGTTAATGAGCCGGGTGTGCATGGCCGTATATAGACAAGCTAGATAATGTATATATACCGACGATATTTTAAACCGAAGCCACCCGAAGTCTAAGGAGGAAATGAGTCGCACCTTGAAGATTATCGTGGATCACTGAATGAGAGAAGATGTACGTGAAGTTTTCTAACAACGTGGAAGCGGGAGCAAAAGAGGAAAGCAAATCTAGTAGTGGAAGGGATCAAATGTGTAATTAGATGAGTCCCCCGATCTTGGCATTACCGGAAGGAACAGACAATTTCATAGTATATTATGACGCGCGAAGTAAGGATTTAGAAGCATGCTTGGAAAAAGGGAGAAGGTGATTGCTTGTACGTCACGACAACTGAAGGTTCTTAAGAAGGATTGCATGACTAACGTGGTAGGTTTTGCCTTATAATGCTAGAGGCATTAATGAACGAGTACATGGTTGCGTAATTTATATACGGATCATTAATGTCTCCAACACACTATCAAGTCGGAAGGATTGCACATGAGGCAAAGAATGAAGGAGGATTGATATATAGTGAGTTTGATTCGATGCAGTAACAATCTGGGAAAGGCAATGTAGAAGTTGGTTCGTGGAGTAGGAAAAATGAGTAAGCCAAGAAGTAGAGTTCTAGATAGATGTACGAACGATCCGATTCTATTTTGAAAAATGATGTTGTGATATAAGAAAAAGATGTCCAAAGCAAAGAACACGTCAACATAATATGTTGTGTGGCCTTGGGACACAACGAGTGTGAAAAGAGAAGGATGAGTGGTACATATTGGTTTAAGACAAGGGTCGTACTCCAAATGGAGAGATGTAAGGACTTTGGCATTGAAGAGTCCATATACGACAAATTATTCTATCCATCCAGAGCGGATTACGATGAGTGTGGTTTTAAGTTAACTAATCGATGGTTGAGTATCAAGGGTCCTGCAAGATTGTTCTAACACACCTGAGTTACCCGAGTATAAGTGGGGAAGGATAACTAAGGATATTGTTGTCAAGTTACCAAGTGTGAGTACTGGATACGATGCGATTCGGGTGTAGTCAATGGACTGACTAAGTCACCCCATTTCTAGCTATGCTTAGGACGTGTATGGTGGATGTTAGAGGTAGTTGGGATACTTATCTTTTCGTGAGATAGTTTTTCCCTAAGGTGGGGATTATCATTCGAGTATGGATGTGCTTTTATTTGAAACATGTATGGAAATGAATGTAGGTTACCTGATATATGGCCGAAACTGTAAGGGAGTGGTTAAATGGATCGAATTTGATATCAAAATAACCAAACAAGATAGTGTAATACAGGAAAGGCTTTGAAGGCATTTGCTAAATTGTCGAAAAGAGTTACGCTGTAGTAGTGGGAAACTTTTGAAATAATGCTGGTAGGTTATGGGTGGTTAAAGGTCTCACCTTGGTGAGGTGTAGTACGTTTGGGAAAAAGAGACAAGTTAGAACCGAGTTATGTAGGACCTATTTGAAGAACATTGTGATGGATTGGGGCCTTATAGTATGGATTGAGAATTCCTGTCTATGAGCTGAGTATTGGAAATTGGATGGAAGGTGCTGAAAGTTTGAGTAAACCAGAATTGCATGATTCTATAGATACATTGAGCTTTGTACATCTAATATCTTAATTACAAGACAATTCTTGTTTATGAGTTGCGAGGGTTAAGAATAAAACACGTGTTTACAACAACTAAAGGTTTTTGATGAGTTGTTCTCGATGACTAGCGAGGTTCATGTACGAGGATGCTTCTTTTCGTTTGGATTGATGGTTTGCAAAATGCACCCTTGTGGAGGGAAAGCAAAGTTATAGCAGTTGTATTCGGTAGGGTAAGTTAGTCCGAGATTAAGGTTGACAAACTCTTTGTTTTTGTCAGAGAACCCGTTAAGTGTTTGGACCGAGAGGTCATAGAGTAAAACAATAGTATGATAGCATAGTGAAAGATCGTTGAGAATTCGAAGCGTGTCCTAAGCTTTACTTGGGAACACAAGATCAATAAGGTATAAGTGTCCTCAGTTGTTTGTCGATAGTGCTAATGCCTCGAGTAGTTAAATCTCGGGACGAGATTTTCTCAAGGTGGGGATACGTACAACATGACATGAGCGGAATTGGTCAAACCGAGTGTTGACCTATATGTATTGTTGCAATGTATGGTTTTTGTTTTTTATACGTGTTGTATGTGTTTTGTGTGGATATGTGAGATTGGATAATCAATCCATTGAGCGTGATCGTCTCATTGGGATTGGATTTGTGTAGAATTTTTTGAAGTTCATTTCGTTCACTTTTTGTGACAAGGGAAATGATTTTGGTGATTGAAGCGGTTTCGCGATAAATTGTGTCAGTAATTATAACGTAATACGTCTTTTTTGTTAGTAATTTAAGATAAGTTTAGGTTTTAGAGGTAAATGTTAATGATAAAGAATTATTTGATTAGAGAAAAATCATTTAATCACATATAGTAGATAATGAAATTGATTGGGTATATTGGAGAAATTGGATTGGTTAATATGTAGGATCTTCAAGGTGATGGATTAAAAAAAAATGAGGAAGTGTGTCATTTGTGAAGAATGAAAGGGGGTTTTATTTTTTTTTTATTAAATATGAGAGTTTTTGAAGACTTTCTATTTTTTAGAACGTGCTTTTGGAAATGATAAGTTATTTTTAAGAAATATGTTTTCAAACCAAAAAAAAATGATTTAACAAATTTAAAAAAAAAAAATAAAAAAAGCTAGGTTTTTATAAAACTTAAAGTATAAAGATAATTAATTAATTAATGAAAGAAAAGAATTTTTTTTAGGCATGAATAGTAAAATCCGAATTTTAGAAAATAAAAGGGAAAAAAAAGAAAAAAAGAAAAGGGAGTTTTATTTGGAATCAAATTCTAATTAGGAAGTATCTAGGATATCCCATGTAGCCTATAAATACAAAAAATAAAACCCAAACCCACACCCCTTGTTTCAGTCGACCGATCAGAGAAGGAAAAAAAGAGAGGAAAAAAGTTAGGGTTCTTTGCTAAGGTATTTTTCCAATTCCTTGTAAATTCTAGTTATTATTTTTAATTCTAGTAATCTAAACAGAAAGATTAGGTTTATAAATAAGGATTTTTATGTTTCTGAAGTTTAAGATGTATAATCATGTTGATCATTCATTTGATTAATTACACGATTTTTGGGGGTAAGACGGTTTAGAGCTTAGAACTTGGATATAGTCGTTAAATTCACTAAAGAAATTGTCATCTTGTAGAGTCATACCTCGATTCAAAAAAAGATCACATAAACAAATTTTACAACATATGTGAGATAACCTCAAGAGTCTACTTTCCCAGAAAAGTTGGCCTCATGAGTTTTATGTCGAATTGGGTCAAAAGGTCGTTACAAAAATTATGTGTGTAAACTGGTGACGAATTTCAGTTTTGGTTTTGATTTTTTCTAAAAATACATTGACATACTAGTTAGAGGCTCTTAAATCACTGAAGTTAGTTCATTATATTGTGTGGTGACCCTGAAATTTTGCTAAGCATATAATGAGGTCTAAGGTGGTAATCTAGTGTCATACTTTTAGAAGGTCAGATTCTGGACGAATTCTAGACACTTTGGATTAATCAATTTTTAAAGGGTATTAGTAAAAGGGTAATAGCTTTGGGAGAGCTATGGGAGGTTCATAAGACATATATGTAGCATAGTGAATTTTGGTTTGAATTATAGAAGTGTTTAAGTGGTGCGTTTAGGACGCGTAAGTGAGTATAAAATTCTGCTCAAAACCAGAAAGTTTAAAGTGTAGCATTGAAGTGTAAATGATGTGCATAGTGTAAAGATAGTTGAAAAGGTTAAAAACAAGAATAGAACTAGTGTAGAATAGCTTAGATATCCATCATAAGTTGAGGTTACATCAATATTGGGTGAATGCCTTGATTGATTGTATCTATTGTGTGCCTTAATTGTTTAATTATCATGAAGTATTGTGAAGTCAATTTTTGGATTCTTTGGGAAGCTAAGCATTAGGTAGTTTCATAGTCCCGACTTTACTTCGATTTAAGACTTGGTATGGAAAAGAAATGCTAGTAAGGAAATGTTTGATTACCGTGTAACTGTGTTTAAAGTAATGCTATGACTTTATGTGGCTATATAGTAATAGTGTTAACATGTTTGTGAAGTGGATACCTCCATGCTTAGTGATTATCAATTGGAGTGGGTTTTGAGTATGGCTCCATGGCTTAGTGGATCAAAAGCAGTGTATTTTGTGAATGCTCCCATGACTTAGTGATCAATTGGAGTAGTTCTCACGATAGAGACGTCTCGTAATCTTGTGAATGGTATTGGGTTGGATAGGATTGATTTAGTTACATGATAGCTTATATGAGTAAGTTCATTTAATGTCATTCATGTTTTCATAGTATCAACAGTAATAGATTTAATAGGATTTACATCGTGTCTTAAAACCGTATGACTCTCACCAACTTATGTTGACGATATTATGGCATCAAATTTTCAGGTGAGAAAAAAAAATGTCTGAAGTCTAATCTTTGTAAAATTCATTTTAATCATGGTTGTCATAAAAATCTAGAGATAGTTATCTAATGATGTATCGCATCTTACTACCATGAATCATTTTAAACCTACTTATTAATAATAAAATTTAGAATTTAATAACCACACGACAATTTTCATAACTTAATTGTATAGGCCACTTAAACATGTTCTATTCACAATGATCATTTGAAACACATTTTATTCACAATAATCATTTTAAACACAGTTTTCGCCAAACATCACCAAGATATTCTTCAAAAGGGTTTTTTTAATTCGACATCAATTATACTATATGTTACTCAAACAAAGGACACCGCAATACCAAACGGGATTTTAAAACACCGTACAGACTCTAACACTATTCTGTTGTTTAAAAACGAAAGAAAATACCAAAAACCATGTACTAAGAATAAAATCAAACAAACTCGTACAAGAGAAACTTATGCAAGACGTTACAGATCCAAAAAAATGTAAGGTCTTATCTGAAATAATAATCAACAGAGAAAACCTAAAAGCATCGATACTAACACGTCGCCAACAGGTTACGAAAACCAAGAGATATACAACCAAGGGAGTAAATATCCGTACTAAATTGTCATGAAAAAATAGTGCTTAAAAGGAAAAATTCTAATATTCCTACGAGAAGTCAACTTACGGGAAAACTAGTAAAAATGTACTAATACCAAAACGAAGCAGTTCCGAAATCCAATATACATCAAGACGTCGAATAGGAAGGTAGGACCTCCTTACAACAAAGTACGATGAAGGGATTCTACACTTAGAGTTAGGAATCCGAACGAATAATCGAGCAAACGAACAACCCCTAAATATTAGTAAGGAATTGTACTAATATGTATTCGTAAAACGTTAGATAGGAAGGAAAAACTTACTATCTACACAACTATCCATAACCTACCCACATTTGGTTAAGAGATTAAATTCTATCCATTGACCAGTCCTTATCAGGATTGCAAACATTACCACACCTCACACTACCAAGTAACAAACAAACATCAATCAATGCAATCATGGTCACAAGTCCACGTGTGTGATGCCTTTATAATTATGTCATTCGCCATAATTATTAATTGCCTCCTTTTACAAGTGTTATCTTACTTCCAAGAATACAAATCTTGATGATCACTCACTATAGCACATAACCACATTGCAACATCTTAAAATCACTACCCACCATATCACTTTAAAGATGCTCCAACAAAATAACTACTTTATTTATATATAGTTAAAGTCTAAATATGACATAAAAGGAATGAAAGTCTCACAACGCCTCCAAAATACCAGATATTCGAAAGAATTAATCAATAACAACGTGACGAGTAAATAGACGGATAACCTATGGTGGGCCTCGCATGGGGTTTGGTCTTTACCTTCGTAAGAATCAACCCGACTTTTGCGGGTCCGGCCATACTAGACTATCCAACTAGCGATCAACTACTCTCATCTCCTTTGGTTCCATAGCAGCTCCTCATACACTTAAGTCCTGTTGGGGAAATACGGTTCCCAAACCTGGACTTCTTATTGGGTGAGGGGAAAAACATAGCTAAAATACTCAAAAAGTAATACATATCGTATCATATAATGGTAGGTAAAATAACTAAAATGACAACTTAGCAAAATACAAGATATATAAGATAAGCAAAAATAGAGAGGAAGCATAGCAGTTATAGCATTAAGCACTAAGCCCTAAATGCATCTACTGAAAGACCCCTAGGTTATAGTCTAGGCTTAACCACCTAATTCTCTATAACCATTGGCTCTGATACCAATCAGTCACACCCCGCCTAGGCGGAAACACGAGCCGTAACATCATGCATATCATCACAACACAATGGTGTCAACAATAGAGAGAACTAAATGAAATAGATAAACAAATGAGACACAATGTGTCATGACAATATCTAACACAAGATAAAGGAGTCTTGTATTATGATAGCAAAGTCATACCACAAGGAAACATGATCTAAAAGTCTAAACATCCAATAAACAATCAAATAACAAACAATTCAGATGCCAAAACAAAATAAAAACTCTAAGAGATAAACTCCGCATGCAATGCCTACGGTCTCACTAGCCACTCCTCCTAACTTCCTTATCCTCATGATGATTACTTGAAAATGATACTTAAAATGTCAACATAAAGGTTGGTGAGAGTCATAGGTTTAAGACACAAAAATCAAAGCTTATAAACAATTACTGTGATTAATGAAAACATGGCAAGACAATTACTGTACTATCATACAAGCTAACATGCAAATATAACCATAACAAGCATAGGAACAGAACGTGTCCCTCGATCAAACAAGTATCAACACTTGGGTAGGAACGTAACCACCGATCCATTAAAATCATCACTTTACATGGGTAGAAACGTCACCCCCTATCCAATATCACAACAAATGGGTAAGAACATTACCCCCGATCTAATATCATAAAAAATGCCCAGCAAACGACTACAACATGTCTCATAGCGTACCAAGGTCCCTGTAGTTACCCCCTTAGCCTAGGCTATAGATACTCGCAAAGTAACCTTCCTGCTCGCTAAGCCACAGTACCATCTACTAAACTGGCCATGGATACCCGCAGGTGATCCCCTATGACTTAGTTCGCAATTCTCAATAACACATCACAAAATGTTGGGACTTAAAGACTTCAAGGATTCTTAAAGTTACTACTGCTCAGGTACATAATGGAAATTATGCTAAGTAGTTAGTACTAGTAGTATAAAGTTACCACTGCTAGTTACTACTGTCAATAGAAGTTAAGACTGCGCAGAGTTAAAGACTAAAAATATGCTAAGTAGTTAGCACTGTTAGTACAAAAGTTAATAGTCTTAGTGTAACTTAGTACTGTTAGTATAACTTAGTACTGCTAGAGTAAAGTTACAACTATTAGCATAAAGTTAGTACTGCTCGTACTTACTACTGCTTATGCTCAGTTAGTGCTGCTGGTTATAAAGAAATAACTGTTGAGTGATTACAACTGCTAGAAGATTTATGCTAACAAAGGTAAGATTAAATACATATCAGAGACGTGATAAAGATTGATTGGAGAACAAGAATACCTACGAAGATAAGTATTGAAGTTATTTTTGTAAAAGATATGTATAACTTATTTGATTAAGAGATTACGTTTATTTATAGAAAAGATCATGATATGTTAGGAATGTATTTTAAGCCTTGTAGGACTCCTTGGTGTATAAAAGGGGATCCTAGGGTATAGAAAGAGATATCAGTTTTCATAGAATTCATAGCTTCAAGGTTGTAAACCCTATCACTACATTAGAGTGATCGTATTAATATATTGAATCTTTTTGTGTTAATTATATCTTTTTGTCAAACATACTTTACTGTTTTATTGAGTATACTTCTTAGTGGTATAAACTAGATTCCGCATAGTTTATATCATTCACTCAAAGTTTCATTCTTAGTATTTTTGGATTTATCCAAGGATACTAAACCTTATAAGCTAAGGAGTTAAAGATCTATTCATTAGGATCAACAAGTGGTATCAGAGATTGTTGTGAAGCTTTGAATAAGAAGAATCAACCAATACATCCAAGATCTATTTTTTTCTAGTGATCAGATGGAGGTAGGAACTACCACTACCAATTTGACTGCAAGACTACCTATCCTCAACCCAGCAGACTATGATCTCTGGCTAATAAGGATAGAACAATACTTTCTAATGATTGACTACTCTATATGGGAAGTAATCAAGAATGGAAATAAAGTGCTAAGGAGAACTGTTGGAATTGTCAAACAGGAATATGAACCCACCACTGCTGAAGAAAAACAGGATAGAAGAAATGAGATGAAAGTAAGAGCAACCCTGTTGATGGCACTCCCAAATAAAGACCAACTGAAGTTCCACCCATACCAAGATGAAAAATAGCTNATAATAGTGTTTAACCCAACAATTCGCCCGTCGGCTAGTTCAACATTATAATCATGATCTAATGCAGTTGGAGTGATAACAATTCGAGAGCTAAATACAGTAGATACAAAACTCCTATCGGCACCGGTATCAAATAAAATAGATGCATATCGGTTGTTTAGGAGAAACATACCCGTGATGACATTGTTGTCCGGGTTTGCCCCTACATTGCCCACGGCATACACCTTTGCCTAAGCCTTGGCATTTCCAACCCGATTACCCCAGTTGTTGTTGTTCTTTAATTTTGGGCAATCCCTCTTGAAATGCTTTTAAGCACCACATTCAAAACAAACCCTCAGATTAGCCCCAATGTTGACATTTGGGGGATTCCTGCAGTCACGAGCTAAATGACCAAATTGGTTGCACTTGTGGTATTTGGGAGCACAAGGACCATCATGGTGATAGTTACATTTGGAACACAGAGGTCTAGGCCCTCCGTATGGGGTCGCAGCGGAATAAGGGTCCGGGGCGTGTTACTTCTCAGATCAATAACACAAGATAATATAAGAACGACCAAAAAGT
>BQNB010076657.1:0-31093 GCA_026074375.1 Tanacetum coccineum
TCCTAAATGGTAATTTTGCAATAAAGAACATCATATACACATAAAATCATAGAAATGAAAAGATAAAGGTTTTAGGTAACCTTATCGATGAATGATGATGATGAGAAATAAGTGCTAAACCCTTGTTTAGACTCAAAACTAAAGCTTGCAATTATGAAATCCTTAGTTTTCCAATAGAAACTCTAATCTTCCTTTCTTGCTTCAATACTTGTAAATGGTTAACCAAGGCTTGGAAACATCTTAGTATATCTTAGGAATGGTGTGTGTATGTGTGTATGCTCTTAGAAAATAAATGTATGGATTGAGTATAAAGGGGTGTTGATGCCGTGGGTTTTTAAAGGCAAAAGAGGAGAGAAAATTGATTTTTTTTGTTAAGTGTTGAAGTGTTATCTATGTGTATACTTGCAAGTATTCTTTCTATATACTCATAAGCTAGTCAAGTGGTGATAGGAAAGTCTTGGGACACAAATGAGGAAATCAAGGAAGACTGGTATGTGCTTAAATACACATACCTTTTACCTTTAAAAACGAGCTAAAATAACCAAAAACGGACTTAAAATGCCGATTTTCATTGATATTTCTTTGTATCGTATATCACCACATCTGGCCAAACATTGATATTTATGATAATATTTTTATGATTTTTGAGTATTGAGTATATATGTGGGTATTTGTTGAAGCGTCGAAGTTTTGGTGTTAACCGGGTATGCCTAAACGTATTTTATCGCTGAACAAAGTTAATAATTATCCTCAAATATTTACTTAACCTTGTTGATGTAAAATTTAATTGTTTGATGCCCTTTTACCATTGGATGATCATTTTTAGCTTACGCGATTTGCTTAACGGTTACGATTTAAAATTAAAAGAGTACAATACAAAAGATACAGTTTTAAATTTATGATACGTCAATGACCCTAAAAAAAACGGGGTGGTTATAGTCTCCCCAGTTAAGTGAGCCTTGTCTAAAGGTCAAGACGCGGCACTTGTCGACGGTGCGGTCTTTGCGAATAGATGTGGGTATTCTTTCCGGAATTAATCCTCATGTTCCCACGTAAACTCAGGACCTCGCTTAGAGTTCCATTGAACCTTGACTAATGGAATGCGGCTTCGCTTTAACCGTTTAACTTCACGGTCCATGATCTCAACGGTCCATCCAACGGAACGGCTAACGGTTCATTGGCATAGCACTTTTTCAAATTCGATACATGAAATGTATTATGAACCCTGCTTAACTCTTTTGGAAGCTCGAGTCTGTAAGAACTCTAAACCTTTTCTAATTTTTTTTAAAACGTGAAAGGGTCCAAATACCTGGGGTTTAACTTACCCGTTTGCCAACTGGACGGACCCTTTCCAGGCGAAAACTTTAAGCATAACTTTATCCCGACTGGAATTCCATCGGTTTAACACTTACGATCAGCGTAACTCTTTTGGTCGATCACGAGCGGCTTGCATCCTTTGTTGATTTGGACGATTTTCTCAGTCGTCACTTGAATTAGTTCTGGTCTGAGGATTTGAGCTTCTCCAAACTCGGTCCACAAACAGGTGAACGACACTTTCGGACCTAAAGTGCTTCAAATGGTGCGGCCTTGATGCTTAGCGTGATTGCTATTGTTATATGAGAAACTAGACAAATGGCAACTGGTTAACCCAACCCTTTACAAAATCGATTGCACAAGCACGCAACATATCCTTGTGATTTTGAATAGTCCTCTTGCTTTGTCCGTCTGTTTGTGGATGGTATGCAGTACTTATATCCAAGTTAGTACCCAAAGCATCCTGGAGTGACCTGCAGAAATTGGATGCGAACCTCGGGTCGCGATCACAAATGATTGAAACAGGTATTCCATACCACGTGAACCCTCCTTTGGGTATTTTTCTTGCAAGTTTATCCATAGATCAGTCTTCTCATTGGTGTGAAAATTGCCCAGATTAGTGAGTCGGTCAACAATCACCATATTGTTACGTGTAGCCTTGCGATGACTTAGGAAGCTTAGTGACAAAATCCATAGTGATGTTGTCCCATTTCCATTCAGGTATCTTGGGCTGTACCAACAATCCTGATGGCCTTTGATGTTCAGCCTTGACCTTAGCACAGGTCAAACACTTGCTAACATAGGTGGCGATGGTTGCCTTCATATTCGGCCACCATTTAGCTTCTTATCTATTGGTACATCTTGTCGGAACCCGGATAGAATTGAGGTATTTTGACTGTGGGACTCGTGGCATAATCACAGTCCTCATGTCGCCATAACTATGGTAAACTACTCCTGCATTGAAGGCATAGAGTTCATCCGATCGGGGTTCTAACCTTTCTATTTCTGGGTTTCTCTGATCTTAGAATTTCACCCACATGCCTCCAACATCTTCGTCTGATGTTCTCTGGGTTTTTGTGACTTCTGTCTGAGTATTCAAGATTGGTTTGGAAACGACTCCAGCCAATTGTCTGATAAAGCTCGAACTCTTAAGGGTGGTTCTATGTTCTTTCCTGAATAAAAGCATCAGGACTAACGACATTGCTTTCCCACTGGGTGATAACGAATATCGCAATCGTAATCAGGAGCAACTCTAACCTTCAGCGTTGCCTCATGTTTAGATCCTTTCTGGTTCAAGAATGTGTTGTAGGCTCTTATGATCAGTAATACCACTGTGCACTTGGGTTCATACAGTGTGCTCTAAATCTTGAGAGCGAACTCTACCGCTCCAAGTTCTAAATCATGAGTTGTAATGTCTTTATGAATCTTCGTTGGCGTGATACATAAGCAATCACCTTTTTCTCTTTGCATAACACAACGCCAAACCCTTCTTTGAAGCATGCAGTATGCGATAAATTCTTCGCTTCCTTCAGGTATAGGCCAGGCTTGGTGAACTAACATAACTTCTGCTTCAACAATTGAAAAGCTGCTTCTTGTTTATCACCCCAAACAAACTTGACCTTCTCCTAAGTAAGCTTGGTCATTGGTTTGGCGATCTTCGAAAACCCTTCAATGAATCTCCGGTAATACCTAGCAAGACCTAAAAAATTTGGCGAATCTCCGTTGGACGACTGAGGAGATGCCCAATCCCTTTAATGATTTGATCTTGGCGGGATCCTCGTGGATGCCCTTACTTCAAATCAGGTGACCTAGGAACGCTGTACTTTTGGAATCTAAATTACATTGGACAACATTGCATACAACTCCATCTTTCTCTAAGCACATTCTAAGATTAGCTTAAGATGTCTTTATGTTCCTTGCTTGGTTCTTTGAATTTACCAGAATATCCATCAATAAAGAAATTTGAATTTATCCAGATATGGTTTGCACACCGATTTCATAAGGTCATGAATTCAGCAGGTGGTCCGTTATACCAAATGGCATAACTTGAAATTCATAGTGCCGTAACGAGTTTTATTTGAAAGCGGTTTTTGGAATGTTTCTTCTCGAACCCTATGTGATAAAGTAACCTTAAGTCGATCTTCGTGTATAATCACTCGACCCTTGAGCTGATCAAATTGATCATCAAATCTTAGAAGTGGTAACAGTTCTTACACCTGTTAGTTTCATTCAATTTTTTTTTTTTCCCGGTTATAAAAAATTTCAATCCACATCCGAACGGATCCGTCTTTCTTCTTGACAAACAAGCGGAGCATCCTAGGGTGAGGATGGTTTCATATAAAGCCTTTGTCAAAATAACTCTATTGCAGTTGCTCTGAGGGGGGGGGCGGGGGGGGACAAATCTTTCATTTAGAAGGCGCCAAATCGTAAGGTGCTCGTGCTATCAGGTGCCAGCACCAGGTCCAAATCAATTTCGAAACTCCTACTTGTCGAGCTGGAGAAGACCGTCCAAGCCTTAGGGATACTTCGGGAAAATCTTGGACAGTGGGTAATCTCAAGTCGCTTCTCTCCGTCTATGGCTTCCGCCTTTTTTTAGTAACATGTGCCAAAAGATAGGACATCCTTTTAGCAATTATTTCTGAGTTTTGGTGCACGAGACGAAGTTTAATCATCTCTCATTTCCCCGGTTACTCCGTCCCATGGAACGAATTTGAGTTTCCTTTCTCAGGAGATGCGAAACAATCTCTCGAGCACACACAATGATCGCTTGGTACTTCGCCAACCAATCTATACCAATTATAGCATCGAAGCTACCAAGTTCTACGGGTATTAAATTTATGTTGAATAGGTGGTTCAGGAGATTTAATGTACAACCCCTAAGAATAGTGTTCAACCCAATTATCCTTCCGTTGGCTAAGTCAACATCATAATAGTGATCCAAGGTAGATGGTGTGATGTCAATTTAGGAACTAAATGCAGTGGACACAAAACTCCTATCGGTACCGGTATCAAATAAAGGTTGGAAGTATGTGATTGTTGAGAAGGAACGTACCCGTAACGACATGGAATTTGGTTTGTCCCGCATGCCCTACTGCATAATTCGGCTGGACGAATTGGCATTTCGAAACCTGATTACCACAATTTTTGTTGTTGTTCTTCAACTTCGGACAGTCCTTCTTGAAGTGTCCCCGAACTCCACACTCGAAGCAAGTAGGCCTTGACCTGTCCCATTTCCTCTTTGGTTATACCGGATTAACACTTGCAGAACTTCTACAATTATGCCCCAAGTGACCAAATTTGTTGCACTTATAGCATTTTGGTGCACATGGACCGTTATGGTTGTAATTGCATTTGGGACACAAAGGTTTAGATCCTGTATATGATTTATTATCACCAGATCCTGCAGTGTAGGCTCTGCCAGTGTTCTGCCTCTTGTTTTCTTGTCGTTGTTGGTTTTGTAGAATTAAGCCCTTTGTTTTTTACAAGGTTGGTGATGGAAAATATATCACAGTCTAGCATGACAAGTGGTGCAGTCAGCGTCCTTTAGATAAGATTGTATCTAAGAGGATAGTTTATGAAGCAAGATTAGGTGATAATGCAAGTGTGTTTGACTTGGTCTGTGATGAGAGATTGAAGTGGCCTAGAGAGTAGAATGAAATGTACCATGAGATTCAACAAATATTTGTCCCTAAGCTTAATGATCACAAGAAAGATAATGTTTGTTGGATACATGATAATGTGGAAAAAAGGTTCTCTGCTAAAGTAGCTTGGATAAGTCTAAGAGGAAATGGGCCAAATATGGAATGGCATCATGTTGTTTGGTATTCTCAATTTAACCTTAGGCAGACATTCATCTTATGGTTAGCAGTTCAAGGAAAGCTATTGACACAGGACAGAAAAAGGAAGTGGCAAAAAGATATTGATCTAAGATGTTCCTTGTGTAAAGAGTGTGAAGACAACTACAACCACAACCACAACCACGTGCACTTTTTCTTCATGTGCAGATACTCCATGATAGTTTGGAATGATTTGAGACAGAATGCAAGAATAAGCAGTGATAATAATGAGTTGCAAGATGTGATTAAAACCTTATCAGATGATCCTTTCAAAAATAACATATGGTGTGTGCTTAAAAGACTTTTAGTATCTGCTACTGTCTATTTATATGGCAGGAAAGAAATAGAAAGTTATTCAAGAATGAAGCCAATAAAGTAGATGAGTTGTGCATGCTTATTGAAGACAATGTCTATAGTATGTTAAAAAGCTTGAAAGTCAAAAATTCAGTTGCAATTATGATTATGTCTAGGGAATGGGGTTTAATGTGGAATGATAATAAGCTTCTAATGAATAATGAGTTATAAGGTTTGAATTAAGGATGTGAGGTGTTAAGGGAATAATGGTTGTGATTGATGGTAAAAGGAGATATAGAGATGGATAGGCTTCTTAGTAGAGAATGATGCCTTTTGTAGATGGTTATTGGGATCTTGTATGTGAAGCTGGAGCTGCAGTAGGATTTTCAATAGGTCTTTACAAAGGAAATGTAATTCTCATTTTGAAGCAACAAGTTCTCATGCACTATGATGATGCCCATCATGGATGATATTTCTATTTTTTTGTGAGGATGAAGCTATAGTCTAATAGGGATGCCTTCATAAAGGAAATGTAGTCTATGCATTAGAGCTTAGGGGATATTAAGGCCTGCCAGTATTTAGCTTATGTTGCTCTACAATGGAATGGCATAAGTGTGGAATATGGTGATGGGAAATGCAGTTATCTACTATGTGATATAGTAAAGAAGGTAGTGCTTTAGCTTCTAGCAGATTTAAATTTTGTTTTAATATCTTAGGATCATATGCTTATCTATTTATCCTAATCCGAATCTTGTATTATCTTATCCATTTGGTGTGCTAATATATTTTGTACTCTTCACCAAAAAAGAAATTGCAAAAAAGCTTATCTGTCAAAAATATGAATACCTAGAATTCCCCCTAAACACAGGCCGACCACCATAGTCGACAGCAGGTGTTGGTTCATGGGCTGTAGGCGGTTGTTAAGGTGGAAGCATGAGCATGATCATGGTAACGGTTATAGCCTTGGGTTGGTGGTGGAGGGTCTTGATTCTGACCTACTGTAGTTGTTGCTTCAGCAACAAAATTCTGGATCAACAAAAAAGATCAAGAAACCAAATGAAAATATTAGCCAGCCATCATAAGCCGTACAACATAGTAGTAATTGTTTAAGTTTACGTATGAATGTGTATAGGATGACATTATCATTCAAACCTATATAATCACATGCTAAAAAGCGTAACCTTTTTATCCAAACATTAAAAGTTGATTATTGATTAAATCACAAACCTATACCAACTATTGAGCTGTTTGAACTTGTGATGAATACCCTTCTCCACACAAGGAGCCCGATTATCCATTCTAGCCTATTACAATGTATATAAAATAATGACCATGACTTCTTAAATGAATGACCGAGATTCCTTGTTCGAATCACTATTTTGAGGCCAACAATCTCCTTAAAGTGAGGTCATTAATATTGCTTGTCGTTAAGCTCTTGTAGTCTTGGTCTTGGTCGTGGTCTTTATCTTTGTTATAGGCTTCTTCCTCCATGTTGTGTGATCTTAGATCTTGAGCCTTTGTCATTGTCTTTTGACTTGGTCTTTGGTTCCGAGATCTTTAAATCTTTTCTCCTTGAGCTCTTTGCCATCTTGCGATCTTGTGTTTTGACCGACATACTCATACTTTGCATCATCTTGAAAGCTTACTAACAATATCCTTTAAAATCTTTGTCTTGATAATCTTGATATCTTGAAGGAAGATTTTGAATATCAGAGTCGCGAAAGTCTTTGCTTTGTTTAAATTTGAGCTTTCTTGATTCTTGAACCTTGATGGTTTTAGTACGTCTTTGTAGCTTAAGCATGAGCATGTGGTAATGAATATGACGCTGCTAGAATGAGGTCGTTACTCCATCGTCTTAACCTTCATTTGAATGAGGTCATTACTCTAGTTCCGCGAGGACCATTTTACAGTATAAATACTGTACATGTGATCTGGTAGATTCATTATAAGAACCTCCTTGACAGGTTTCCAACTTGAAGTGTTAGATCCTCTAACACAGGTGCATTAGATTCATTGTACTTTCTAGTATATCTTTATCAGACACCTCAAAGCAGGCTGCCACATTAATAGTATTGCTACTACTAAAACGACAAGAGTAAATTAGTTAGTTATTGTCTTACTAATTGAGTCGTCAATTAATTTACTAGATCAAAATCGATATCCAGTTGACATAAGCTTGATTCATATAAAATCTCGCAAGTCACCTACCGCAGTGCTATTTGATGATGACACTAGAAGGATTTCCATTTGTTACTGTATAATACTAAAGAGTATCACTCTGAATGTTCTGACATAATCATAAGGATAATGCATAGGACTCTTTGTTGTCACTTGTGTTCTTGATGTTGAACAACAAGCATTTATCATGAAATGTGTCCTAATGAGATTTATTTATTAATCTCTTAGCTCTAGACTCGATTAGTGCACTTTAGTTTTTTTTGTGATCAGAGGCTGGAGCTGACTGCCACCTATTCAATATCAACTAACTCAGAGTGAGAAGTCAATAGAAGTCGTGTTAATCTCTGTGACAAATGAGACAAGAATCTTTTGAGAGAAACTTAATTGGCTGGGAAGGGTTGTCCAGTGCATCACTAGGTCCATGATGTCTTTCTTCAATATCAAAATTCATCTTTTTGAAGACTGATAGCATATGTATTGACCCGGTTTTTGCCTAAAGTTGTATGGAGGGCTTCTTTCTTTACACCCTTTATCCTTACATTTCTTTTTCATTCTTTAATCCCTTCAATGCTTACCAAGACGTCATTACTAACACCTTGTTGTGATTGTTCCAGTGTTAGTTCATGCCATAGTCAACATTATTCCCTTTACTCATTCATCTCCACATCATACCTAGGAATGCTATTTCTAACTATGGAGTGTCCTTGGGTAGATCCCTCTGGTTCTGGTTGGATCATAGGACTAATACATAACCTAACCACATTATGACTTCAGAATCATTGTGAATTAATAGGTTGTTGGGTATTTGATCGTCACCATAAATCCATTTGAAAAATTAATCAAAGTGTTTGATAGAATATTAAAACGTTTGACACTTTGAGAGTTTCTTGTTTTGAAATGCCCCTACACACGTGCATCGATATTCGAAAGTGTTTCACACATATGAGTGGAAGTGAAAAGTACTTTGAGTCTTTAGATCACTTATTATTTTTCAAGATCACATTTTTAGCACATTTCTCCCTTTATTTTAAATACTAAGTCACTTAGTTTTTGAAATACCAAGTGATTAAAATTTGTCATAATAAATCAATAGGGAGAAAAATGTTACCACATATTCGCATGAATTATTAGAAAATTTTCTTCTTGCTCCTCCTTAAATTTACATATGTTTAAAACCAAAAGAAATGATATCAAATTTGTAAATTAGATTTAAAATTGAGGGTGAGACAGTGTTAAGCACACAAATTTTAATGATTATGAAATGTCATTAAAGAATTCTTGAAAAAATTATGCTCAGACAATAGATCATCATATAAGAAATAAATATCAAAAGTGCGTTGTCAATATTACTTAGATTTGTTATTTAAGATATATAACCCTGTTTTAGGGTCATTGAACGTCATCAATAAAATCAATCAATGTATCTTTTGTATTGTTACGCGATTTTACTTTTTAATCGTAAACGTAAGCTAAATCGCTGTAATGCTAAAAATGATCATTCATGGTTAAACGGGGCCTGAAACAATTAAAGGTTTAATCAAGCAAGTGTTAAGTAATTATTTTGAGGATAATTATTAACTTTGTTCATTTTATTTTTATTGGTTACGTAAATTTGTTACATTTCTCGATAAAATACGTTTAGGCATACCCGGAACCACCAAAACTTTTTTACGCTTCAACAAATACCCACATTTATACCCAATACTCAAAAATCATAAAAATATATCATATATATCAATGTTAAGCCAGATTTGGTGATATATATCCAAGAAATATAGAAAATCTTGCAATAGTAAATTTAAAAACACATCTCATAAACCTTCAGACAATTTCAATTAAAGCCCCATACATGCCATAAGGTCTTTCTTGATTTCCTCATTTGTGTCCCAAAGACTTTCTGTCACCACTTGACTAGCTTATGAGTATCTAGAAGAAACTGAAGTATTAACATAGTTAAACACTTCAACACTTTACAAAAATTCAAACATTCTCCTTTATGTTTAATAAGCCATGGCATCACACCCTTTTTATTCATGGTATGGATTGTATAAAAAGGGGTGTTGATGCCGTGGCCTATTGAGAGCAAAAAGGGAGAATGGTTTTGATTTTTGGTAAAGTGTTGAAGTGTTATCTATGTGTATACTTGCAAGTATTCTTTCTATATACTCATAAGCTAGTAAATTGGTGATAGGAAAGTCTTGGGACACAAATGAGGAAATCAAGGAAGACCTTATGGTCATGGTATGGGCTTTGATTGAAATTGTCATAAGGTTTAATGAGATGTGTTGTACAATTTACTAGTTGCAAGATTTTATTGATATTTCTTGTATGTATATCACCAAATCTGGCCAAACATTGATATATATATGATATATTTTTATGATTTTTGAGTATTGGGTATAAATGTGGGTATTTGTTGAAGCGTAGAAAAGTTTTGGTGGTTCCGGGTATGCCTAAACGTATTTTATCGCGAAACGTAACAAATTTACGTAACCAATAAAAATAAAATGAACAAAGTTAATAATTATCCTCAAAATAATTAATTAACACTTGCTTGATGTAAACATTTAATTGTTTGACGCCCGTTTACATTGAATGATCATTTTTAGCTTACGCGATTTAGCTTAACGTTTACGATTTAAAAGCAAACGCGTACAATACAAAAGATACATTGTGAATTTATTGATGACGTCAATGACCCTAAAACACGGGGTGTTATAAAACTCGTTTTAACATGTGTCTGCTATCGTTTATATAAAAAAATGTTTACCGTTACTGGTATGTGTTTAATTACACATACCTTTTACCTTTAAAAACAAGCTAAAATAACCAAAAACTGCCAAATATATGTTTATTTTGCAATTGTGTTGTGCAGGAACAGATTTCTAAGAAAAGGACGAAAAACAAAGCCAAAACGACAAAACCGGACACGGAATGGAATAGTGTGAAAAGACGAAGCCAAATCAAAGCAAAAAAGTCAACCAAGTCAACCAAGTCAACAGGAAAGTCAAATAGTCAAAGTCAAAGTCAACCCCGACAAAGTCAAAGTCAAGAGGAAGTCAAAATCAGAAGAAAGAAATGTGCTAAAAATGTGATCTTGAAAAATAATAAGTGATCTAAAGACTCAAAGTACTTTTCACTTCCACTTATATGTGTGAAACACTTTCGAATATCGATGCACGTGTGTAGGGGCATTTCAAAACAAGAAACTCTCAAAGTGTTAAACGTTTTAATATTCTATCAAACACTTTGATTAATTTTTCAAATGGATTTATGGTGACGATCAAATACCCAACAACCTATTAATTTACAATGATTCTGAAGTCATAATGTGGTTAGGTTATGTATTAGTCATATGATCCAACCAGAACCAGAGGGATCTACCAAAGGGGAACTCATAGTTAGAAATAGCAGTTCTTAGGTATGATTTGGAGATGAATGAGTAAAAGGGAATAATGTAGACTAAGGCATGAACTAACACTGGAACAATCACAACAAGGTGTTAGTATGTACGTCTTGGTATGCCATTGAAGGGATTAAAGAATGAAAAAGAAATGTAAGGATACAGGGTGTAAAGAAAGAAGCCCTCCATACAACTTTAGGCAAAAACAGGGTCAATACATACGCTATCAGTCTTCAAAAAGATGAATTTTGATATTGAAGAAAGACATCATGGACCTAGTGATGCACTGGACAACCCTTCCCAGCCAATTAAGTTTCTCTCAAAAGATTCTTGTCTCATTTGTCACAGAGATTAACACGACTTCTATTGACTTCTCACTCTGAGTTAGTTGATATTGAATAGGTGGCAGTCAGCTCCAGCCTCTGATCACAAAAAAAACTAAAGTGCACTAATCGAGTCTAGAGCTAAGAGATTAATAAATAAATCTCATTCGACCACATTTCATGATAAAGCATGTTGTTTCAACTTCAAGACACAGTGACACCAAAGAGTCCTATGCATTATCCTTGTGATTATGTCAGAACATTCAGAGTGATACTCTTTAGTATTATACAGTAAAGTACAAATGGAAATCTTTTCGTGTCATCATCAAATAGCCTGCGGGGGTAGGTTGCTTGCGAGATTTTATATTGAATAAAGCTTTATGTCAATCTGGATATCGATTTTTGATCTAGTAAATTAAATTGACGACTTAATTTGTAAGACAATAACTAATATTTACTCTTGTGTTTTCAAGTAGTAGCAATACTATTAATGTGGCAGCCTGCTTTGAGGTGACTGATAAAGTATACTAGAAAGTTACAATGAATCTAATGCACCGGTGTTAGAGGATCTAACACTTCAAGTTGGAAACCTGTCAAGGACTGGTTCGTATAATGAATCTACCAGATCACATGTCCTGTATTTCTTTACTGTATGTAAAATGGTCCTCGCGGATAGAGTAATGACCTCATTCAATGAAGTTAAGACGATGGAGTAAGAACTCATTCGAGCCGCGTGCATATTATTACACATGCTCATGCTCAAGCTACAAAGACGTACTAAAAGCATCAAGGTTCAAGAATCAAGAAAGCTCAAATTTAAACAAAGCAAATACTTTCGCGACTCTGATATTCAAAATCTTCCTTCAAGATATCAAGATTATCAAGACAAAGATTTTAAAGGATATTGTTAGTAAGCTTTCAAGATGATGCAAAGTATGAGTATGTCGGTCAAAACACAAGATCGCAAGATGGCAAAGAGCTCAAGGGTGAAAAGATTTAAAGATCTCGGAACAAAAGACCAAGTCAAAAGACAATGACAAAGACTCAAGATCTAAGATCACACAACATGGAGGAAGAAGCCTATAACAAAGATAAAGACCACGACCAAGACCAAGACTACAAGAGCTTAACGACAAGCAATATCAATGACCTCACTTTAAGGAGATTGTTGGCCTCAAAATATTGATTCGAACAAGGAATCTCGGTCATTCATTTAAGAAGTCATGGTCATTATTTTATATACATTGTAATAGGCTAGAATGGATAACCAGGCTCCTTGTGTGGAGAAGGGTATTTATCACAAGTTCAAACAGCTCATTGTAGTTGGGATCTAGGTATGTGATTTAATCAATAATCAGCTTTATGTTTGGATAAATGGTTACGCTTTTTTAACACCGGTTGATTATATAGGTTTGAATGATAATGTCATCCTATACATTCATACGTAAACTTAAACAATTACTACTATGTTGTATGGCTTATGATGACTGGCTAATATTTTCATTTGGTTTCTTGATCTTTTTTGTTGATCTAGAATTTTGTTACTGAAGCAACAACTACAGCAGGTCAGAATCAAGACCTTCCACCACCAACCCACGGCTATAACCGTTACCATGATCATGCTCATGCTTCCACCTTAAGAACAAAAACCGCTACAGCCCATGCCCAACACCTGTGCCGACGATGGTGGTTCGACCTGTGTTAGGGGGAATTCTGGTATTAATATTTTTGGACAGATAGCTTTTTTGCAATTTCTTTTTTGGTGAAGAGTACAGAATATATTAGCACACCAAATGGATAAGATAATACAAGATTCGGATTAGGATAAATAGATAAGCATATGATCCTAAGATATCAAAACAAAATTTAAATCTGCTAGAAGCTAAAGCACAGCCTTCTTTACTATATCACATAGTAGATAACTGCATTTCCCATCACCATATTTCAACCTTCAATGCCATTCATTGTAGGAACATAAGTTGAATACTTATCAGCTTCTAATATCCCTTATGCTCTAATGCATAGACTACCATTTCCTTTGGAAGGCATCCCCTATTAGACTATAGCTTCATCCTCACAAAAAATAGAAATATCATCCATGATGGGCATCATCATAGTGCATGAGAACTTGTTGCTTCAAAATGAGAATTACATTTCCTTTGTAAAGACCTATTGAAAATCCTACTACAGCTCCAGCTTCACATACAAGATCCCAATAACCATCTACAAAAGGCATCATTCTCTACTAAGAAGCCTAACCATCTTTATATCTCCTTTTATCATCAATCACAACCATCATTCCCTTTACTCCTCACATCCTTAATTCAAACCTTGCAGCTCATTATCCATTAGAAGCTTATTATCAATCCACTTTAAACCCTATTCCCTAGCCACAATCATAACTGTAACTGAATTTTTAACTTTCAAGCTTCTTAACATACTACAGACATTGTCTTCAATAAGCCTGGATAACTAATCTACTTTAATGGCTTCATTCTTGAATAACCTTCTATTTCTTTCCTTCCATATAAAATAGACAGTTGCATATACTAAAAGTATTTTTAGCACACGCCAAATGTTATTTTTGAAAGGCTTATCTGATAAGGTTTTAACCACATCTTGCAACTCATTATTATCACTACTTATTCTTGCATTCTGTCTCAAATTATTCCAAACTGTCATGGAGTATCTGCACATGAAAGAAAAAGTAAAGTGCATGTGGGTTGTGGTTGTAGTTGTCTTCATCTCCACCCACAACACATCCCTCTTTCACACACACCCCCACACTCTGTTACACAAGGAACATCTTTAGATTCTATAATCTTTTTTTTTTTTTGCCACATATTTCCCTTTATTATGTCCTGTTTCAATCTAGCTTCCTGAACGCTAACCATAAATGAATGTATGCCTAAGGTTAAATTGAGAATACCAAACAACATGATGCCATTCCATATTTGGCCCATTTCCTCTTAGACTTATCCAAGCTACTTTAGCAGAGAACCTTTTTTCCACATTATCATGTATCCAACAAACATTATCTTTCTTGTGATCATTAAGCTTAGGGACAAATATTTGTTGAATCTCATGGTACATTTCATTCTACTCTCTAGGCCACTTCAATCTCTCATCACAGACCAAGTCAAACACACTTGCATTATCACCTAATCTTGCTTCATAAACTATCCTCTTAGATACAATCTTATCTAAAGGACGCTGACTGCACCACTTGTCATGCTAGACTGTGATATATTTTCCATCACCAACCTTGTAAAAAACAAAGGGCTTAATTCTATTTCTAATATCTAACATACTTTTCCATCCCCAACTATCACACTCATTATGGCCAATATCCCATATACTTCTATTTTATAATTTCACAATGTTGACCCATTTACCCACAAAGAGCCTTTTTTCTCAATAACTTTCCATAGCCGAGACACTAACAGAACATCATTCCATTTCTGTAATGACTTTATGCCCAAGCCACCATGTTCGTTGGGTTTGCAAACCACATTCTAAGCAACTCTAGCTTTGCCCCTTGCAAAGTCCCCTAAGTTCCATAGAAATCTTTTGAATAATTTCTCCAAATCTTTAACCATTATTTTTGGAAGCATGTGGTTAAAGAAAAGGCTGCAGCTGGTGTAATAAGATCTATAAAATCCATACCACTAACCAAGTTGCTAATATTTTTACTAAAGGTTTAAGCATTAGTCAACATCAACAGTTTTGTAAATATTTAAGTCTTATGGACATGTTCAGGTTATAAGTTTGTAGGAAGGTATAAAATACTAAGTTGTAACCTTTGTCAATTTTCCAGACTTGAAATGTATTTTTTAACTCTCTGATTTATAAACTTTTATTGTTTCCTGGCAGAACAGTTACTGTGCTAACGGTAGTCAATCTATAATTTATTAAGTTATGGTTCACTTTATGCTTGCATTATTTCCTTTTAAATGATTACAACTATATTTAATCACTTACCGGGAGGTTTATCTTGCATTCAGCTTAAAACGTCAAACAATGCGTCCCGACACGTCAAATTATTGTCCATACAAAATTAAAACATTTTAATGATGAATTTATTTCTTTTGATATTCTAAAACTACTAAACTTATTTATAACGCTTACTTAAAAACTTGAACCTTCGGAACTACGTTTACTAACAAACTAAACACATAACACAAATCCTGACAAGAGTCTAAAATCACAATATGATTCCTCTCCTAGGATCCATTTGAACCCCCCCCCCTTGTAGATACACTAGCATAATTTTTGGATCCCATTAGTCCTTATGAAATTTTCCATACCTTCATTTTAAACACACACACACTAGAATACTAAAAACACACACAACAAAAACTCTCTCTTTTCCTTGGGTCGGACGAGCACAACCACACACAAAAACCATATTTTTTTCATCTTGTTTCAAGAACATAGAAGCTTGGATATACTCGAGTTAAGTTCTAAGTGATCGTTTGGGTAAATAAACAACGTTTGGGTTGTTTGGTTAGCTTTAATCTCCTCCTAAAACCCTATTATGTCACGGTTGTCACATGCCCTGTCTCCCCACACCACCCACCTTGTTAGCAAATCTGAATACACCGCATTCTAAGCCGATAAGTAGGATTATATCCTTAGTCACACTAGGAACAATCCACTGATCAGCATAGTCGCAATTAGTGGTCATGTCATACAATTAGGGCTTTAGAGACTACAAATAGGACAATAGGATTCATGAGAAAGTGATAACCTTAGGCTGAGTTCCTTACGTCAACCGTGGTAACAGTGCCCGCCCTAGTGTTCGTGTTTTGGAGATGGTACCAATATGGATGACCCGAAGTCTTTCAATCAAAAATTTTATACAATCGAAACGTTTTCTTACAAACCTTACGAAGTACAAAAATTTGGGATTTTCTATGGGTGATGGTTTTAAATATAAATCGTTTTGAACACTTGTTCAAACATTAATTTTCTTAAAAGTCAAAAAATCCAGACCACATACGAAAAATCGCTTAGTCGATACACAAATAGACATCTTTTCATATGACTATAATTAACGAAAACTTCTAACAATATTGATCCAAACTACATTTATGATCAAAAATTTATAATGGTTTACTCAAATAAACGTCGTTAACAAATTTCAAAACCATGCCTTCGAGAAGGGACACGCACTATGCCTACGTACTATTCGGCCATTAAAAATGAACTGAACACCTCTGATTATCAATAAAAAAATTTGAACACTCCAAACCGTTGACACCAGATTCTGCCCTTAGAAACTTTGATTTATAGATCATCATCTTTAACTTCTCATACGCCCGACTACACGTTCCTCCTTAATGTTTTCACATCAGGGGCTGTCTTCTGAAATTCTTTTATATCAACTATGAGATTATTAGAAATGTTCATCCTCATTGTTCAAACTCTAACTGGTCCTACCCTTCTTTTCGGTATACGACGTCAGTAACTACGCTTACTCTTCCTAAGCTATAAGGACGCCACCGTCGTGACCCACTGCTAACCTCGCTCACGCTACACGACTTAATATGAGAACCTTCTTACGAAACATGTACATAGACTCTTGTGGTCTGTACAGATAAGACATTGTGCACCATATAAATATCGTCTCCATAATTTCAATTCAAGACTACGACTGCCAACTCCATACCACGAATTTGATATTCCTTCACATTTCCTTCAATTGCCTTGAAACAACCTTCTTCACATTGGGAAGCCTTCATTCTTACTTCTTCAATCTTCATATACAGAGATCGTTCCTCCATTCGGAGATGCAGCCCTAATAATCTTTCCATCCTATGTAGTTTTTACCTCGATGTTTGGCCAACGATTCCATTCTTCAATGATTTCTTCAGTAACAAATTGTTCTCCACTTACAAATTCTGCAACTAGCACTCTATTTAATCTCTTTGATTCACGATTTACACGACGGTACGATGAAGAAGTCGCAAAACATCTTTTGGCACCAGACATCAAACGCGAGCATCACGTTGATCTTTCTGACTTTCTTTTGACGAATATACCGACCTTCGTGAGTCCACAAAAAACCATAATTTCCACAAATTAGCTATGTAGTCCAGCCTCAAGCAAAGCGACCTAATCGATTGCACTAGTATCAAGTGTTCGTGCCAATCTAAACTGACTCATACCTTGTTTTGTGCAAGCCATTTGGATTCTGATAAAGACTGTATAGAGAACGATTGATCCTCCTCTCCTTGATAGATACATGATGTTCTGCAACACGACGCCTCCTCCCTCATCGTCTTTACCAATTTCCCTCTAAACGACTCACTTTCCTCGACTGTACCCTTAACCTTCTTCGCTAATCTCATCAATCTAAGCCGTAGATACCCATTCGTTTGTTTTGAGCGAACCCAAGATTGAGCAGACTTTTTAAAAACGTCAAGTTTGTAATAACAACTTGATGCTTAGCTTAATTTCATGACAGTTCTTGTTTGATTGAGTTGTGAAGTTAAGTTAGATTTAAAGTTGTTACTTAGCTTAAGGTTTATGATAATTTTGCTCAAGGACGAGAAAGCTTACCCTCGGCAATATAGCCGCCAAATAGTTACTATAGACTAACACTCCTTTTCACTTAGTAGGATAAGTGATAACGCCCAAATTATACATGTTTTCTATGGCGTTATTTTTATATATTTTATCATTTCTCATAAACTTTCGATACTTAATAGCCTAAAATTGCTTGCAGGTTCACTAGAAGACATCCCGAGGTTAGATACATCAAAGCCAAATACTTACACATTAAAGAACGCATCATTCAAGAAAAGATCAACAATCAAGCTCTATGTGCCAAATGTGCACCGTACTTGCCATTTGTGCACTACACTTACCTTCAAGTCAAAGACATTCAACATTGCATTAACTCAACAAGTACGCCGCACAATCTTTTGTGTGCGCCGCACTTCCCATCTGATATGAAGCATTTATGAAGAATTTAATGCTATTGCATTTACACCCTAAGTACGCCGCACATATCCTCTTGTGCGCCGCACTTTCTCAATTAATATTTAATGCTCGTGCATTTAATCACCACGTGCGCCGCACAAACTTTTGTGTGCGCCGCACTTTTTACCAAAAATCAGCCTATAAATGGAGGACGAATTTTCACTCTCAAGTCATTCCTCTCATCCCAAAAATCATATCCCACACACACATACTCCAATCCTCTTATCCATCATCCATATAAACACCAAAAATACTACTCCCTTCGAAGAATAAAGATCTAACGATCAAGAACGAAGACGGTTATCAACTTTGTTATTCAAATAATGGAAGTCTATGTTAAATCTACTTTTGTTATGAACACCTTAGCCATGAGAGGCTAAATCTCTCATGACTACTCGGTGATGTTATGATAATGAATAAGCATTTGGTATGATCATTATCCCTTTAATCTCAAGCTTATGTTGAAATCCTATTATATCTTATCTTGTCCATCTTTGCTTATCAACTTAAATTATATAATCATTTCGGTATAGGTCGAGAGACCCGTTATGATTTATGTGGTTTTAAAGATTTGTCTATGATCTTTATCGTTTGTGCCGAGAAATCCACTTTCGTAAATTGATAAACAAATAAGCTTTGATATACTAGTAACTAGATTATTTGAGTGACACATCTGGTCTAGTTAACTAAATATAAGTCTTGGGTTAATTAAGTTAATTTGTGAAAACGTTTTCTGACGAGAAATCCTTTTTATAAATTAAGGTTTCACCTCCGAGGTCTGATCATTTCTAATACTTATAAATTATTTTCAACTATCCGAGTAGTCATCTTTATTATCATTGGTAAAACAAAAAGTTATTTTCAAGTTAAAGTTTATTTTCTTTCTGATTATCGAAACACTACTCAAATCCCTGTGGACGACCTGGTCTTACCTAAAAATATTATACTACATACGTGGGTTATAATTTTACCCGTGTGTTTCCCTATAATAAAAATTGGTATTTCAGTCATTATAAATTTAAAGCTTTTGAAACACATCAAAGTTTTTGGCGCTGCTGCCAGGGATTTTTAATCTGTTATGTAGTCAACCCTGGAAAATTACTTTAACTCTCCCTCTTTTTAAAAAAATATCCGTATAGTTTTCTGGCAAACTGACCCCAAACAATTTCTCTCTTGGATGCATACACGTGCTTCCAATTCTAAACTTGTTGAACCTTTACTTGAACCTGAACGTACTCTGAATCGAAGACTTCGTCGACGAAACAAGAGAGTTCCATACAATCAAAGAAACAATCCACCACAAAATCCGAGAATTGTCTACCCGCCAATTCTTAACATCAATTACTTCTGTCACTTTATTGATATTCTTCGAAATTACGATCCAATGGATGATGAACCTATGTGGGCTGCCGACCATGTTGTCGCTCCGACTCCTGGTTCCGCAATCACTATTCCCGAAACCGCAAACGAATTTGCTATTAAAGGTAACCACTTGACTCTTGTCAAAGAGAACCAATTTGATGGTAGAACCAAAACCGATCCTCATAAACACATTCACGAATTCCTCCGAATCTGCAATCTGTTTAAATACAGAGATACTGAAAATGAAGTCGTCCGCCTGATGATGTTTCCCCTATCACTAACTGGAGAAGCAAAAACATGGCTGGACGAACTCAACAAAAGAACTATCAAAACATGGGATGAACTCTGAACTGCTTTCATTAGCCGATTCTTTCCCCCCATCTCTTTTTGACCGACTCCTCGGAGAAATCTGAGCTTTCTCTCAACATGACAATGAATCTCTAACCGATGCTTGGCTTTGTATGAAGGAAATGCTCCGAAACTACCATGGTCACAATCTTTCCAAAGGCAACATTATAAAAATCTTCTATCATGGTCTTAGCGAAATAACCCAAGAAGTTCTTAATGCCGCAGCCGGTGGTATTTTCCTCTATAAATCACCAAATCAAGCTTATCAGCTTCTCGAAGATAAAGTCTTACTCAAGCTCGATTGGGCTAAAAATCAAAAAACCAAATCATCTCTTAAGAAAACTGTTGCTTTCGCCGATGAAAGTAGCAGTAATTCTGATACTGACAAAATTATGGCCCGAATGGATGCCATGACCCTGAAAATGGACGCTCAGTACAAAGAACTCCAATCAAATGCAAAAAAAACAAAACCCAATCTTGATGAAGATGACATAACTATGTCCCGAGAAGAAGAATCCAAATTCATGCAAACCTTCCGTAAGACTCATTTTTACAATGATTACCGCGACCAAGACTCGAATTGCGATAATTGGCGTTCAAGCGAACAGAGTAGTTACAATCGAGACAACTACCGACCCAATACCGATGATAAACCGTATAACTTCAAAAACAATTCAACGATTTCATGAAATCTCAACAATTAACCAACGCTTTTGTCAAAGAAACGTTCATGGATCTCAAAACTCAACTCGAAACAGTAGCCGAAAATCATCAAGCTTCAATCCAGAACCTTGAAACTAAGTTCGACAGGCTCGCTGACAAGCAATCTGGTCGACCTTCTGGATCTCTTCCAAGTAACACTCAACCAAACCCAAAAGGACATAATTCCAAAGCCTATCAACCACCGCAAGCTCGCAATGAGCATGTGAATGCCGTATTCACAAAAAGTGGTAAATCCTATAACCTATCAGTTAACCCAAATGATCAACAAGACAATTCTGAAACCCCTATCAACTTTGATAGCGATGATGAAGACGAAGAACCTACACCACAACCAAAAACTCAAAATCCAAAACCAGCCAAAGAAACTCCATTACCCAAACCATACAAACCAAAAATCCCGTATCCTCAACGTCCAAGGAAAGAGAAAATAGAAGTCCAATATGGAAAATTTCTTGACATGATCCGCGCCGTCCGAATAAATGTACCTCTTATCGACGTCTTAGCCAGAATGCCTAACTATGGAAAATTTCTCAAAGAACTAATCAGCAACAAGCACAAAATCAAACAAATTTCTGTCGCTTTCTTAAGCGATGAAAGCTCAGCAATGATCCAAAATAAAGTTCCACCAAAACTTAGAGATCCTAAAAGTTTCCTTATTCCATGTAATTTCAACAAAACCTTTTCCTGTAATGCTTTAGCCGACCTAAGTGCTAGCATTAACCTTATGTCGTATTCCTTATATGCGAAACTATCTCTCGAAACTCTTAAACTCACTAAAATGAGCGTAAGATTAGCCGATAGATCATTCCAATACCCTATTGGAATAGCTGAAAATATGCTCGTTGAAGTTGGTAAATTCACATTTCTTGCCGATTTCGTTATTCTCGAAATGGAAGAAGATAGTAAAGTTCCCCTCATCTTGGGGCGACCATTTCTTCACACTACTGATGCAGTTATTCGAGTTAAATAGAAACAACTCAATCTTGGAGTTGGAACTGAACGAATGATCTTCAATATCGATTATGTGATGAAACACTCTTATTCGAACGATGATACCTGTTTCAGTATCGATGTGATTGATGAAATCTTAGAAGAAGATTTTGATGATCTTTTAGACGAAGGTAGTAAAATCCTCCATTTCATCGAAGGAACCCTTTTCGAAGAAAAAATCTTTGCTGAATTTGATGAATTCATGGCATTGACTGCCGATGAAAACTCTGACTCTGAATCTAATACCAAAGACCCACCATTCGAAAAAATCACCATCAACACAAACTATAAAATCAAGACATTCCTGGAAGAACCTCCTACAGATCTTGAACTTAAATCCCTTTCTGATAATTTGGAATATGTATTCTTGGAAGAACCTACTTTTCTTCCTGTTATCATATCATCTTAGCTTTCCAAAGAAAAGAAAAACAAACTTGTGTCCGTTCTTAAGAAACACAAGGAAGATTTTGCTTGGAAAACAACAAACATTCCTGGTATTTGCCCATCATTCTGCAAACACAAAATACAACTTCTAGATGACAAGAAACCCGTTGTCCAAAAACAAAGAAGGTTGAATCCAAATATGCAGGAAGTGGTTAAGAAAGAGATCATGAAACTCTTGGATACCTGTATTATTTATCCAATTGCCGATAGTCCTTGGGTTAGTCCTATTCACTATGTACCAAAGAAAGGTGGTATTACAGTTGTCATAAACAAAAACGATGAACTTGTCCCAATAAGAACCGTTACGGGTTGGCGAGTATGCATAGATTATCGTAAACTCAATGAAGCAACCACAAAAGATCATTTCCTATTGCCGTTTATGGATCAAATGTTAGAAAGACTCGCAGGAAATAAATATTTCTATTTCCTCGATGGTTTTTCAGGATATTTTCAAATTCCTATCTATCCTAATGATCAAGAAAAAACAACATTCACATGTCCTTTCGGAACATACGCTTATAGACGAATGCCTTTTGGTCTATGTAATGCTCCTGCCACATTCCAAAGGTGCATGTTGGCAATCTTTCAAGATATGTTCGAAGAATCCGTCGAAGTATTCATGGACGATTTTTCCGTCTTCGGAAACTCTTTCGACACATGTCTAAACAACCTCGATAAAATGCTCCAACGTTGTAAAGATGCTCATCTTGTCCTTAATTGAGAAAAATGTCACTTCATGGTCAAAGAAGGAATTGTGCTTGGACACAAGGTATCTAGCGCAGGACTTGAAGTCGACAAAGCAAAAATCAACGTAATCTCAAAACTTCCGCCCCTACTAACTGAAAAGGTTTTAGAAGCGGTTTTCTCGGACCATGCTGGTTTTTTTAACGACGTTTCATTAAAGGACTTCTCGATGATAGCTCTGACCTATAATTAATAACTGCTTGAAAAAGATACTCCATTTGAATTCGATGATGAATGTCAAAAAGAATTCGAATTATTGAAGGAGAAACTCACATGTGCTCATGTGATCGTAAGCCCAAACTTGAATCTTCCGTTTGAACTTATGTGTGATGCAAGTGATTTCGCAGTTGGAGCTGTCTTAGGTCAAAAAGATGGTAAAAATACTTTCACCCAATTACTTAGCAAGCATAAAACCATTAATCAGCTCAACAAAAATACACCGTAACCAAAAAAGAGCTTATGGCTATAGTTTTTGCATTTGACAAATTCATATTCTATCTTATTCTCTCAAAAACTATTGTTCACACCGATCATTCAGCTCTAAGGCACTTATTCAAGAAACAAGATGCTAAACCACGCCTTATTCAATGGATCTTACTCTTGCAAGAATTTGACATAGAAATCAAGGATAGAAAAGGAACAGAAAATGTTGCAGCCGATCATTTGTCCCGAATTGAAAATGACGAGTCAATCAACGATAGTGAGGTGGATAATAACTTTCCTGGAGAAACTCTTATGGAAATCAATACCAAAGATGAACCTTGGTTCGCACACTTTGCAAACTACTTGGTCGGTGATATTATACCAAAAGGAGAATGTATCAACAAATGAAAAAATTCTTCTCTGACCTCAAACATTACTTTTGGAAGAAACCTTACCTTTCAAAGATGTTCTGACGGTATGATCAGCGCTGTATTTTCTAGACAGAAACTCAAACCATTCTTTGTCAATGTCACCACGGACAACAGTATGGACATTTATGGACCCAACGTAAACTGCTAAAAAGGTCCCTGATTCAGGATTCTACCTGGCCAACAAATATCAAAGAAGTCATATTAGTTCGCCTATGCGAAGCTGCTAAAAGACAGCAATGTATCGAAACGTGATGAGATGCCTTAAACAAACGAACAAGTATGGTGAAATTTTCGATATATGGGGTATTAAATTTAAGGGACTTTCCCGATATCATATAAGTTTGAATACATTTTGTAGCTGTTCGATTACGTATATAAATGAGGCGAAGGCTCTGGCTTTTCCAACCAAGATGCTCGAGTTGTTGATGCTCGAGTTGTTATAACTTTTCTGAAGAAACTATTTTGCCGCTTCGGATTGCCCAAAGCTCTAATCAGCGACAGAGGAACTCACTTCTGTAACAAAATAATGGAAAAAACAATGAAAAGATATAGAGTTAACCACCGTTTCTCCACATCATATCATCCTCAAACTAGTAGTTAAGTTGAAAACACGAACAAAGCTCTTAAAAGAATTCTTGAAAAAACTGTTAAAGACAGTCCTGCTATTTGGTCAAGAAAACTTAATGACGCTCTGTGGGCTTTTCGCACTGCCTACAAAACACCTACCGGTACCACACCCTACAAACTTATATATGGAAAAAACTGCCACTTACCATTTGAAATTGAACACCATGCATACTGGGCTCTGAAGAATTGCAACCCAGATCTCATCGCTGCTGGTGAGAAAAGAATGTTCCAGTTACACGAATTAGATGAACTTAGACATCAATCTTATGAAAACTCTCATCTATACAAGGCAAGAACCAAAGTATGGCACGACAAAAAATTAAGAATGAGAAAAGAATTCAAACAAGGAAACAAAGTTCTACTAATTCACTCAAAATACAAATTTAAACAACCAAAACTCAAATCTCGATGGTTAGGACCTTATGTAGTGAAACATCAATATCCATTCGGATATGTTGAACTCTATGGAAAAGATGGAAAGACGTTCACAGTCAATGGCCATTGACTTCAACTATATCATGAATAAGATATGACCCAAGGGAAGCAGTAACTCCCTTTTTCCCAAAAGAATGACTCACGAAGTACGAGTCTAGCTAAAGACTCTCTTAAAAATTAAGCGCTTCTCGGGAGGCAACCCGTGCTTCACTTAAGTGTGGAGGAGTCCCTCTTCCATTCTTTTGCTAATATCCTTTATTTATTTTCTAAAAAACAAAAATATTTTCTTTTTGTGTGCTTTTTGTTTGTTTACTTTTATGCAGGTACTTTAGCTTAAAGATATGGAAAATTATGAAGTATGCTCAAGAATAGCTCTCTCGTAGCTATACATTTCCCTATGCCCCGGGAAGTACCTTTTTCCCTTAATTTTCCCTATTTTATCTCTATTATCAGTTATCAAATTGAGGGTAATGTTCAACTTAAGTGTGAAGGGGAGCCAAATAGGAAAAATTAATCATATCCCTCCATATTTGCCCTGTCAAAAATTTTCCAACTGATATTTTTATCTCAAAAATTAATACATATGTTTAAAAAAAATTAAAAATGCTCTTAGTAAGGCAAATCCAACCAGATTGACATTATAGCTAGCACAACCCAGTTCACTAAATTGTGAGAATTCTATAAAATATTCAGGTATCCACCTTTGGTACCCAAGATAATTGATGCCTTTAGCTTGTTCGAGTTAAGGTTTGATTGCAGTCGTATGTGTCTATTCCGTCATTATGGATGTGTACGTATGGTCTTTGTCGCCTTTTCTGAAACATTGGTATTGGTTGATAATTATATATGAGAGAGCTAGTAATTTAGAAGCTCTAGAACTTGTGCTTAATCATTATTTACTAGACCGAAGCCTAAATCGTATGTAAAAGATTCCGCAAGTCCCTGTTCCTGCAAAGTGCTCCCAAAGATACTAAATTGCTATAAGTTATAAGTTAAAGTTGAAAGAAGAAGTTATGTGCCAAGCCTTGGTTATTCTATTATCCCTTTAAAAAAATTATAAATTTTTATATGTGTAGTTCAAAGGAATAAAGGCTTATGTTTCGGCACATGAAGATTGTATCCGCTCCTGTATCAAGTTTTGCCCTTCGGTCAGGTTTATGTGTTAAGTACAAGCCTATGGTAGTTGTCTAGATTATGTCTGTGCATATTGAATGTTCTTCACAAAAATATAACCCTATTTGAGTGGCCAGAGTGAATTAAAAATCAAACACTATCCTTATGTGAGGTGCTATGTTATATGTCTATGCCTAAAAAGTTACCTGATATGGAAACTCTTATAAGAATTCAAAATTTCTCCACGTCACGATAAATGATTTTATTTTCTCGCTTTGATTGCTTTAGTGCAAGCAATAAGCTAAGTGTGGAGGGATTTGATAACGCCCAAATTATACATGTTTTCTATGGCGTTATTTGTATATATTTTATCATTTCTCGTGAACTTTCGATACTTAATAGCCTAAAATTGCTTGCAGGTTCACTAGAAGACATCCTAAGGTTAGATACATCAAAGCCAAATACTTACACATTAAAGAACGCATCATTCAAGAAAAGATCAACAATCAAGCTCTATGTGCCAAATGTGCGCCGCACTTACCTTCAAGTCAAAGACAGTCAACATTGCATTAACTCAACAAGTACGCCGCACAATCTTTTGTGTGTGTCGCACTTCCCATCTGATTTGAAGCATTTATGAAGAATTTAATGCTATTGCATTTACACCCTAAGTACGCCGCACATATCCTCTTGTGCGCCGCACTTTCTTAAATAATATTTAATGCTCGTGCATTTAATCACCATGTGCGCCGCACAAACTTTTGTGTGCGCCACACTTTTCACCCAAAATCAGCCTATAAATAGAGGACGAAATTTCACTCTCAAATCATTCCTCTGATCCCAAAAATCATATCCCACACACACATACTCCAATCCTCTTATCCATCATCCATATAAACACCAAAAGCACTACTCCCTTCGAAGAATAAAGATCTAACGATCAAGAATGAAGACAGTTATCAACTTAGTTATTGAAATAATAGAAGTCTATGTTAAATCTACTTTTGTTATGAACACCTTAGCCATGAGAGGCTAAATCTCTCATGACTACTCGGTGATGTTATGATAATGAATAAGCATTTGGTATGATCATTATCCCTTTAATCTCAAGCTTATGTTGAAATCCTATTATATCTTATCTTGTCCATCTTTGCTTATCAACTTAAATTATATAATCATTTCAGTATAGGTCGGGAGACCCGTTATGATTTATGTGGTTTTAAAGATTTGTCTATGATCTTTATCGTTTGTGCCGAGAAATCCACTTTTGTAAATTGATAAACAAATAAGCCTTGATATAATAGTAACTGGATTATTTAAGTGACACATCTGGTCTAGTTAACTAAATATAAGTCTTGAGTTAATTAAGTTAATTTGTGAAAACGTTTTCTGACAAGAAATCCTTTTTATAAAATAAGGTTTCACCTCCGAGGTCTGATCATTTCCAATACTTATAAATTATTTTCAACTATCCGAGTAGTCATCTTTATTATCATTGGTAAAACAAAAAGTTATTTTCAAGTTAAAGTTTATTTTCTTTCCGATTATCGAAACACTACTCAAATCCCTGTGGACGACCTAGTCTTACCTAAAAATATTATACTACATACGTGGGTTATACTTTTACCCGTGTGTTTCCCTATAATAAAAATTGGTATTTTCAGTCATTATAAATTTAAAGCTTTTGAAACACATCAATAAGCTTGGATAAAACTGCCATGATTTCAACTTCTAGTAGTATTTGACCATGCCACATAAGCAATGGCCACAACACTGAGTCCTGATTTGACTTCTAATTATTTCATGATGAAATTGACCTCCATTGAATTCTAAGTACAAGCGTTAGTCTTTTACAATAAGAAAAGATAAAAATTATTGATTCTAATATAGTAGACTAGGTCGTTACAGTGGACTAGCAGTTTCATTGGCAAAATTTGTCACCTTGACCTACGAACACCCTTTGAATTTTAGTGGTTGGCATATGATGAACCCTAAGTAAAACCTAGCCGATGATTAACTAGTTATCACCCCATAGGAAGTCAGTTTGATGCTTGATTTCATGTTATGGAAGAACCAAACGAAACTCTCGTTATGAAAGTTAAGCAACTTAGATGAGATAAAATTTGATTTCAAACTTATAGTGAACTCAAATTGAGGACCCTAAATTACTAAGGAATGAGAGGATCAGATGAAACTCAAGTACCCGCACCTCTTTAGCTTTAGCACTAGTTGAAGTTCAGGACGAAATTCTTTTAAGGGGGTAGACTGTAACCTTTGTCAATTTTCTAGACGTGAAATATACTATTTAACTCTCTGATTTATTGACTTTTGTTGTTACCTGGCAGAACAATTACCGTGCTAACGGTAGTCAATCTATAATTTATTAAGTTATAGTTTACTTTATGCTTGAATTATTTCTTTTTAAACGTTTACAGCTATATTTAATCACTTACCGGGCGGTTTATCCCGCATTTAGCTTAAAACATCAAACAACGCGTCCCAGCACGTCAAATTATTATCCATACGAAATTAAAACATTTTAACTATGAATTTATTTCTTGTGATATTTTAAGACTACTAAACTTATTTATAACGCTTACTTAAAAACTTGAACCTTCGGGACTACGTTTACTAACAAACTAAACACATAACCCAAATCTCGACAAGTGTCCAAAAATCACAATAGGATTCCTCTCCTAGGATCCATTTGACCCCTCCCCCCTTGGAGACACACTAGCACAATTTTTAGATCCTATTAGTCCTTATGAAATTATCCATACCTTCATTTTAAACACACATACTAGAATACCAAAAACACACATAACAAAAACTCTCTCTTTTCCTCTCTTTTTCTTGGGTCGGACGAGCATAACCACACATAAAAACCATACATTTTTCATCTTGTTTCAAGAACATGGAAGCTTAAATATACGCGGGTTAAGTTCTAAGTGATTGTTTGGGTAAATAAACAACGTTTGAGTTGTTTGGTTAGCTTTTATCTCCTCCTAAAACCCTCTTTTTTTGTATGTAATCATTTCTTAATAATTATATAAACATTAGTTGTACAAACATTTTTCTAAAAATCTAAGCTTTAAAGGTTACAAAAATCATAAAAGGTATGTGTTTGGTTCGAAAATAATAAAAAGAAAACATAAGAAAAGTATCATTGTAATATTATGGTTGTGTCGGCTTATTAATAAGCACACGAGTGCTTATTTGGGCTTATAGTAGTCTCAGCATAAAAGAAAAACAAAAGAAAAAGTATTTTGGTCTGTTTCAAACTTTCGGGTTATTTTCTAGTTTATTTCGTGGCTTATTATTGGGAATAAATCTTCACAAGTTAGTACTTCTAGTCCAAGAACTTAATACTGCTCAGAATATAACTACCAGTATTAACTAGGTTAGTACTGCCAGAAGAAAGTTAGTACTGGCAGTACTAAACTTAGTACTGCTGGAAGACTTTGTACTGCTGCATGAAGATTACAACTGTCAAAAAATGATAAAGACGTGTGAAGTGATATGTATGAACTTATTGTGTATATCTTATATAATTAGAAGATACGTAGATATCTTATATAAGTTTAGAAGATTTGTATCTTGTAAATGACTCCTTGGTGTATAAAAGGAGATCCTAGGTTTTGGTTGAAAACACATCTCGATAGACACATTCATAGCTTCAAGGTTGTAAACCCTAGTACTAGACAGAGTACTCGTATTATTCATCATAATAATATTGAAGCTTTTTAGTTATATTCATTGTTCATTCTACTGCATCACAGTTTACTATTACATTCATATTCTTCTAAGTACTAAAGAGTAGATTCAGCATACTCTTAGTATCAATAAAGTTTCTAGCATAGTTGCCTTGAATCTATTCAATACAACTAACCCTTTAACAAGGTTTGCAAGATCTAGTTGGGATCAACAAGTGGTATCAGAGCATTGTGTTCTGAAACTTTGATCTAGAAGTTATAGAATTTGAATCTGCACAGAGTAATACTACTGCTAAGCTACCCATACTCAAACTTGGTGAGTATGAGATGTGGGTGATAAGAACCAAGCAATACTTCCATGTACAAGACTATGCTCTATGGGAGGTCATAGAGAATGGTAACTCATGGGTATCTATAAAATAAACAGCATAAGAGAATGGTACTTCTGTTACAAAGATGTCAGTACTTGTAACTGCTGAAGAAAAGACCAACAAGAAGAATGATGTGAAGGCAAGAAGCTTGCTACTCATGGCTCTTCCTAATAAACATCAACTTACTTTCAGTCAGTACAATGATGCTAAAACAATGTTTACTTCTATCGAAACATGATTTGGAGGTAATGAAGCCACTAAGAAAACACAGAAGACACTTTTGAAGCAACAATATAAAAATTTTAGTGCATCAAGCACAGAGTCTCTTGACTCTATCTTTAACAGGCTCCAGAAGATTGTTAGTAGGCTTGAAATTTTGGGTGTGGTCATCGCTCAAGAAGACTTCAATTCAAATTTTTTGAGCAGCTTGCCTCCTGAGTGGAATACTCATGTTGTAGTCTGGATAAATAAGGCTAAAATTAAAACAATGAGCATCGATGATTTATACAACAACTTTAAAATTGTTGAACAAAGTGTAAAGAAATCAATTGGTGCAAGTGGTGGTGCTCAAAACTTGGCCTTTATGACTGCTTCAAGTACTAGCAGTACTAATGATGTTAATACTGCTAAACCTGCATATGAAGTTAGTACTGTTAGCCCTAATGTTAACACTGCTAGTCCTCAAGTTAGTACAACTAGCTTCAGTGATAATGCTGTGTATGCTTTCATGGTTGAGAATCTCAATGGTTCTAATCTCCTACAGCAGGACTTAGAGCAAATTCATGAAGATGATCTGGAAGCAATAGATTTGAAGTGGCAGCTCTCTCTGCTAAGTATGAGGGCAAAGAGGTACTATCAGAGGACAGACAAGAAAATTTTCATTAATGCTACACTAGTACAAAAAGTGGTATTGGTTATACCAAAAATGTGTGACAATATACATATAGTCACATACGCGAAAAGTTTCGTGTGTGACAAAAGGTCACGCGGCCGTAGGTCACCTACGGTCACGCATTCGAGTTAGTCACACATAA